>JAVFBX010230494.1:0-20486 GCA_034783855.1 Mopalia kennerleyi | reverse complement strand
TTTTGTCTCCGTCGTCATATAAGTGAAATACCCTTGAGTACGACGTTAAACACCAATCAAACAAACAAACAAACTGAAGTGAAGCTTCTGTTTGCAGCCATCTGGACTTAAATAAATGTCATAAATGAGCTCTATGCTGTAAACATTTATCTGCTAATGTACATTGAATGCCTTGCTGTTCACTACCTGATTATTAACATAATACACAACAAATTCTCTGATGGACAGTTGGAGTTTAAGAAGTCAATTTACTTTAAATCAAAACACCACACCTGCTTATGAAACAGCTGATATATTTGAAATACAAATATGTGTGCTATTATTTGTGGGAATTCAAGCCTTTGTTTGGCATAAATCACCAAGATAAATATTAAATATTAATACTGATTACAATTTCTTTGTTATAGGATTCATTGCCAATTTACCATCCATCTCCAAATGTGAACAGACCAGCCAATCTATTAACAGAGGAAGAACAGATAAAGATAGCCCAGAGAATGGGACTGATCCATCATCTACCAACAGGTGTCTACGATGGCAGCAAGAAAAACAGAGAGTAAGTGGCAATTTGATCAAACTGCTAGAATGAATTGTTATGGAACTCGATCTAGATTGTCCCAGGATCTAGTAAATTTAATTTGCTATTATGTGACGTCACGTCCACGCCTGGAAAATCATGCGACCATGCTACCGTGGGTCGCGTGAAATCCTATGTCTGTTAAGAAATAAAAAAATAAATTTTATTTTTTTTAAATTTTGTTTATTGTAATTTTGTATAAAACCCACTACAATACTGATGTCAAACTGAAAATAGTTAAATTATTGCATAAAAGTTAATCCTATAGAACATGATGTTTAAGATTTTTTTCAAAACCATAATCGCCATATGTAGAATCTGGTGAGAAATTTTTAACCTGAAAATTAGTGGTCGCGAGAAATTTTACATTTTTTCCAGGGGTTCTGATCGAATTGATCATTGCACTCTTTGAAGTTGCGGAGCTGTTACTCCTGCTTTACCTCCATGATCACATCTTATGTGTGTCTTGTTTATAAGGCAAGATCTTTATAAACCTATCAATTAAGACAAACTGATAACAGCCTCTCAAAAATCTGATTTTCTCTGATTTTTTTTTTACGTAAACACTGAGTATTTTACTTATTTTTTCTAGCTGTTTTCAAATTTATTTTTGCAAAGGAAGATAACTTAAATGTGTCAACTCAGGTCAGAAATTCAAATAAAACTTTATTTAAATGTCAGGAAAGAAAGTAGGAGTTGATACGTGTGTCTATGGTATACACAAAAAATGAGAGCAAAATCCTATATATGTTTTGAGAGGTTGGCTATAGCGGTGGATCAATTTCCAACCTCTGCCATGTGTTCAGATAGGCGGGACAAAGGGCTAAGACAAACGAATTAGTCCTATACATTGTGAAGGGAAACAATATCGCCACATATAGCGAGCTATAAATTTAAAAATATACAATAAGCAAAGAAAAATCATTAAAAACTGATATTAAAACTCATAGTTAACGACATTAGTTATGTATGTCGAAAATGAAACAGAAGTGCATGGGGCTGTGTTGAACTTTTGAGCTTCCATGGTCTAGGAGGCCCTTGGAATCTTCACCTCATTGTGCTGTGGCCTGCAGCCGTGGCTTAGTGGTAGCATGTGAGCTTACTTATCCTGCTTCGATGTACCATTCACTTGATCGAGTCCGCCTGTTGACCATCAGGTATATAAGGGAGTCACACATTGTGGCTCTGGCAATTGCCGGGGTGGTTTTTACGTGGTTTCCACCCGGTTTTCCAGCATGATAAGGCAAGGTGCAGTGTGAAGGGGACAATCTGCCCCTCGAGCCGGTTTCAAAAGTGTAAAAATGATGACAGAGGTTTTAACAACACCACTATGGCGGATGGCCGATGTCGATGGTTTAAACACCATTCTTATCCGAAAAAAAACAGAAAATAAAGATCTCCAGCTGCTTTAAAAGTGGTTCTTCCTAAATTCCCCCTTGTATTCAGTAAACTGTCACCAACCATTCACAAATAAGAAGCCTCCCCTGGCATTGCCTGCTGCCATGAC
This sequence comes from Mopalia kennerleyi, assembly GCA_034783855.1. Classification (NCBI taxonomy): domain Eukaryota; kingdom Metazoa; phylum Mollusca; class Polyplacophora; order Chitonida; family Mopaliidae; genus Mopalia; species Mopalia kennerleyi. The sequence continues at coordinate 18,402 of JAVFBX010230494.1, read as the reverse complement.
AACGCCATCAGACTCAACTGAGGCGTAAAACTGCGAAAAAAGCTGCAGAAAAAGTCTCCCAAAACAATTTTTCTGATATTTTGATGCCATTAGGTTACATCAATAGTGAAGTATACATGTTTTAAACTATATTCGTGACAACCAATTCCATATTTATGCTGTAAGTTTTATAAAATTGAGAAAACAGACTTTGAAGTGGAGGCGGCCATGTCTTATTTTTTTATTATCAGAAATTTGGTAGATGAACAATCACACACTGGGATGTAATGTGTGTTTACCCTCTTGGGAATTAAAAATATCACAACACCACAAGTTTGTTTACGGATAATGAATTAATTTTTTTAAACTACATGTATAGGCTGTTTTTGTCTGCAAGAAGGATTTTATGTATTGGTAGGCTGATGCAGTGCGAGTCTGCGAAGGGAGGGAGAACAGCGATAAACAAAGCGGTCATATTTGTCTCATTAAGAAGGCAGAGCTGTGTTCCTTATTATGTTTATTTGTGCACGGCACGTTACGCACATAGCGTTAGAATAAAAGTTTTGTCAGTCTAATTCACCTTCTACATACTTTGCTGTAATCTTTTCTGGCAAAACCTAAAAATCAGTCCTCTAAAATCTTGTGAGACAACCTAACATTTGCATTAAATGGCGCTTTGCTGATTTTTGAGGGGTATATAGCGCTCCAAATGTCCGTCCATCTGTCTGTCTTCTGTCCATTCTTCCGTCTGTCACACTTCAGTTTCTGGAGCATATCTTGATAACCGTTTAATATTTTTACCACACTTTGTATTTCCTTCAATCAGGTGCTTAAGGTGTTTTTTTTGCGTTTCTACATCGCGTGCCTAATTTGCATATTGCAATCTTAACTGTCAAATGTTAATATGTACAATATGTTTGGTTTCCGGAGCCTATCTAGAGAACCATTCAATATTTTTTTACTAAACTTTGTATTGCCTTCAACCAGGTACTTAGGTTGTGCCTTTTCCTATTTTTAAGTGGTCCGCGACCGTGGCGTAGTGGTTAGCGAGCACGCTTTCTGTGGCTCCGGCAATCGTGGTTTTTTTTTTTACGAGGTTTCCTCCCAGTTTTCCAACATACTAGGGAAAGGAACAGTTAGAAGTGGACAATCCGTCATCATATAAGTGAAATACCCTTGAGTATGACGTTAAACGCCAATCAAACAAACAAACAAAACCTATTTTTATGTTTCTCCTGTGCATAGCCTGCCTTATTTGCACATTGCAGGGGGAAAGGTTAATATGTTTGGTTGCTGGAGCCTATTCAGAGAACCGTTAAATATTTTTGTACCAAACTATATCTCCTTCAATCAGTTACTTAGGTTTCTACAGCACATACTTAATTGGCATATTGCAACAGTAAAGGTCAAAGGTTAATATATGTAATATGTTTTATTGCCAGAGCTTATCTAGAGAACCATTCAATATTTTTGTTCTAAACTTCAATCAGATACTTACATGTAGGTATAAAACATCAGTATAGTTTCTATATAGCTTTCATAATCAACAGGCAGGTAACCCGCTTACAGGTATATATAACAACAGAAGTCCAGTTAATGGGCTTCTGATAACAATAATGTAAAACAAAACATAATAGATGCAGGGGTTTTTATAGACAAAAATTTCTCATAAACTCAATTTAATATTGCTTAAAACTCAATATTTTTAGCGCGCCTTCAAGCGCGCAAACATAATGATCTTCGGCAGGGTCGAAAGAAGTTTACAGAAATGAGATATATACAAAATATACATATTAAAATAACATAATTATATATACATCACACACAATTTAACAAAACATATTAACATGTTACACTTTGAGAGTAGTGTAGGCCTACAGACGGATAAAAACACACAATCAGATACATAATCTGTGGAACAAGTCAGTTATTACATAACATGTATTTATAGTAATTTGTATTAAAGTTTTGTAGAGATGGAGAGGTTTGTATTGCTAACGGTATATTGTTCATAAACTACACTTATACTCAATTTTACTAACTTTTCATCGAAAATCCACTGTTAATTCTGAATCTTATAGCTCGACAGTGGACGAAATAAGCCAAATCTCAATTTCTCAAACAAAACTGAATATCAAATTTAAGAAAAACTCAATTTGCTGTTATTGTCTATAAAAACCCTTGAGACAAAAACATGCTTAAATGTATACACCAATCTCAGAGTAAATATTGGCTGGGGCCTGGGGGCTCAATATATATGAGATCTTAGGCCAAGGACCAGCACAGATTGTATATGAAATATATATTCATATGACAAAGATATCACAATAAAAACTATTCATAGCAGATTATTAATAAAAAAGAAAGAAATAAACCTGATTTGAAAACTGCATTATTAATTATAGTGTAGTGAACAATAATACTGTACACTATTGTCTAGGACCCGAGGAAGTATAAGTTGGATTAAATGATTAAATACTAAAGTTCTATTTATTATACCATATGATTGATAGGAGGTTTACCCATATGCAAAATAGTCACATTATATTGAATTATTAATTAATTATAGTAATTAGTATATCTGCAGGGTTATGTGAGCTGTGCTCATTTCTGCTCTAGTTTAAATACATACATATAAATCTGCATTTATGAAAAATTTGGCAAAATAGCTTTATAATACAAACTTCATTGATGATAGGATTGAAAAAAATTGTCCAAATCAGTAACAAAATGCAAATTAAGGGGAAAACTGGAAACAATTTTGGAACCGGCTTTAACCTATTAATCTGTTCTCCTTAAGTGAGTTTGCATAACTATTAGAGGACACTGTTTGTTCCATTCTCCCCAACAGCACAGGCCTGGGTCTATAAAATAAAACAAAAAGACTTATGTGTACTTTAAGGCCCAATTGTAAACTTTAACCCAGTTGAATATATATGTACAGGAACATGTGAACTAAACAAAAAATTCTGATGTTGTTAAGCCCAGTCAATGTAAACTGAAAAAAAGGTCAAACTATTTATAAAGTTACAGTTTGTTGGTTTATTGGTGAGTTAAAGAACACTGAACAGAAAACCTTTTTGAAAACCATATGGAGGTTGGTGTTGGATTTAACACACTACAATGGGGGATTAACCAGCTGAGGTTGGTGTTGGGTGTAACACACTAGAATGGGGGATTAACCAGCAGAGGCTGGTGTTGGGTGTAACACACTAGAATGGGGAATCAACCAGCTGAGGTTGGTGTTGGGTGTAACACACTAGAATGAGTGATTAACCAGCTGAGGTTGGTGTTGGGTGTAACACACTAGAGTGGGAGATTAACCAGCAGAGGTTGGTGTTGGGTGTAACACACTAGAATGGGGGATTAACCAGCTGAGGTTGGTGTTAGGTGTAACACACTAGAATAGGGGATTAACCAGCAGAGGTTGGTGTTGGGTGTAACACACTAGAATGAGGGATTAACCAGCTGAGGTTAGTGTTGGGTGTAACACACTAGAATGGGGGATTAACCAGCTGAGATTGGTGTTCGGTGTAACACACTAGAATAGGGGATTAACCAGCTGAGGTTAGTGTTGGGTGTAACACACTAGAATGGGGGATTAACCAGCTGAGGTTGGTGTTGGGTGTAACACACTAGAATGGGGGATTAACCAGCTGAGGTTGGTGTTGGGTGTAACACACTAGAGTGGGGGATTAGCCAGCTGACGTTGGTGTTGGGTGTAACACACTAGAATGGGGAATTAACCAGCAGAGGTTGGTGTTGGGTGTAACACACTAGAATGGGGGATTAACCAGCTGAGGTTGGTGTTGGGTGTAACACACTAGAATGGCGGACTAACCAACTGAGGTTAGTGTTGGGTGTAACACACTAGAATGGGGGATTAACCAACTGAGGTTAGTGTTGGTACTTCCAACAGTATAAACTTGCTACAATAATACACTTATTAGCTGGCCTTCTAGCTATTTACAGAATGAACATCATCAGACTTTGATAGATTAAATAATAGCTTTGATAATTTCATCTACTATCTGTAGGTTACAGCAAACACTAAGTTGACTTGAATGAGCCTAAGTTTAAGCTGGGATTGCCACCGCTTACCTGTGGCGGATGATGTTACACAGCATTTTGATGTTAAGTGAATTTTGCACCACATGTATATATATTCTATAAAAAAAAATTCTGCAGAACAATAATAAGTAAATTATTTTTTTCTAAAACTTACAGATAAAAATATTTTGCATAAAAAGTAAATTTTTGCTTCCTCTTTTTTAAATTGCTACTTTTGTAACACCATTTATGTAAGTGTTCAATTTTACACCAACTGGTAATACATGATATGAATATCAGTTTTTTCTTAGTTTTCTTGCAATATTGTGTTAACGGTAAAAAATAAAACAAATTAGTCAAAATAGGGAAATTTCAACTTGCCTATATCTAAAAAACTAAAAAAGATATTAAATATCTAAATGACTGTTTTTCAGTTTTATATGTTGAGATGAAATGTGCAAAAAATAAGTTCTCTAGGTATATTAATAACAGCCAAGGAGTAGTCATTTAGGCTACCCAAGTACAAGTACTGTACTGAAAAATGAAAGCATAGAAAACTTTTTTTCACCACGGGTTTACCTCTTTTATGCTCAATCTTTTTTTTTACAATTTGTTTATAATATCGAATTGACCCACTTTATCTTTCGCAAATAATTATGTATATATATTGTGAAATATACCAGTTTTTCTACCGTGACTGTGTCAAATAAAAGTTGAATTCCATTCAAGCTGTTTAATCTACATGTATCTATTAATAGACTAACACCAGTCAACCGCCAGTGAGTGTATATACATTGGCAATCGGACAGCCATTACACTAGTTGATAATTAGGTAAGTGCTTAATAAACAATACACAAAAACTGTTGATAGGCGTATGTGCACAGCGACAGACTGATAATCCTCTCCAGGTAGCTTCTTGTATTTAATTGATTATCAAAACAGTGCTGTTGTAATTAATGTAGTAAAGTTTTATCATCAAAGTTAGCTGTCTTCTAATTCAAATTTTTTATCAGGTCTGCTCAAGGATAAAGAGTACTATCTCAACTTTTTGAATATGTAATAATATAAAAATTACAATTTTTGAGCTGAGGGAGGGGTTAGAGTATCCTTAAACCTAGTAAAAGTAAATAGAGAGTGGACACAATACCAATATATTATGTCTACCAGTTTGTTGCTAAGTCTGTGGATTTATGAGTTCTCTATTTTCTTCACCTCGCTTCTCATCTCGCACATTTAAAGTATTTTCTACAATTGAAAGACTTAATTAAAATAACCTTTCAATTTAATGCTGCTATCTTCAAGTGTAGACGGCCAGAGGAAATTAAAGATGACACTATTGAATCAGGTAATCTGAATGTTTCTTTCTGAAGGAACTTCCAATTACATGTATTCCAGAAAGAACTATCCTGCCTCTTAAAGCTTTTCTCAAATGGTTGATACGTAGAAAACTTAAATAGTCCAATATTCACAGGACGATTTGCAATTTTTTTTAATTTGGATTGCTTGTGGAGAAATTGGGATTGGAACATCAAACTATCATGAACAGCGATCTATCATTGACAGTGTTTTTTGTGTTGCCCACAAATAGATAAACAATGCCTATAGCTCGTGTAATGTTGTATTTGGTGGAAGACTGATCTAGCAGTCTTTTATGTATCTCCGGTATGGTCATTTTTCCAATTGACTGTTCCGAACAGTGTTTCCCCTGCCTACATCACAGCTCAAAGGACTGCATGAAAACCTTTCCCCTGCCTACATCACAGCTCAAATGACTGCATGAAAAGCTACAGGTTTGTTAGTCAATAAAACAAATTCTAAGCATCGGAAAAATACAGGATTTATATTACAGATAGTTTATTTACAAATTAACTTTGTAATTCATGCAGTCACTATAAATCTGATTTAAAACTCTTTTGGGAAGATGGATGTACACCAGATATGTTATTGAGAACCCATCTAGACATTTCAAAACTATTCTGACCTTGGATAACAAAAATAAAGAGAAACAATGGATTAGCCCAGATAAGATAGCCATAGATTGATGGTTCAATGGTCTCCACTTATCTAGTCATTGATTGGAGGTGGTATTTTCACAGGTATTGAGAGATGTTGTGGGATCTGTACATGAACACAAGTTAGGTCAATACATATCTCAATCATACTATAAGTGAGATTGTCAACAAATCAGCTATGTAGAGGTCAAAGGTTGTTTTGTCTGTTTGACAGGGTTTGGGTTGCAGTTTGTAGGTGGGTCTGATCCAGCTACAATTAAGAACAGTGTATGACTATCCATTTGAAAAAAGTCTTACAAATGCAACTGGTACTGTACTAAAACAGGTAAGATTCAACTTTTCAATTTATACCGATATGTGTTTTTATCTATAAATGCAAGTAGGCCCTAAAGCATTTTCAGTATAAAAAAGTTAAGAACATGTATATGAAAGATATATGTACCTGTCTCTGGGAGTTATCTAGAACATAAGATGATTTATCGATTTTTATTGATGTACATCCCTGTGCCAGTGTGATTGCTTTTAGAAATATATGAAAGATATATTGGATTTCTACATGTAAGTTTCAAGACTTGCATGTGGCAAAACAGAGTTAGAAAATAGTTACAAATAGAATCGGTCCCTGAACTTAAATGGTGAATTCTGGCTCTTTATTAGTTATTTTCGTAATTTATGGACTGTGATACACATCAGCAGCAGTTCTCTTTTTAATTTACATATGTAGAACTCTTTTTGAGATATGTTTAATGTGAAAATGATTTTCTCATTTGTAAAAGAAAAGTTAAACATATCATTGGCCGAGAATAAACCAGGTCTATCAGTCTTCTCACAAAATTGAATTTGCAATTTCAAACAGTCAGGCTTGTAGAGTTAACTAGGTCTATTAGTATCCTGTGTTCTTCCTCTCAATACTGTTACTGTTAGTACATGTATGTCCTAGGAAGATCACATGCCACAAACAGACCTTGTTAATTCTGCAAGTGTTTAAGTAAATTTTGTAAATAAAGACTGAATCAGATAGACCTTGTTTATTCCCAGCCGTCGATATGTAAATCACACTTTTTTTTAACATATGTGAAAATCATTTTATCATTTCACAAATTCCATTTTGTAAATAAAAACAGATGTTGATTCTCATCAGACAATATGTAGGATTCATTGTAACACATGTACAATTTTTTTTTCAACATAGCCTATGTTGGAAACATTTTCACATATATGGTAATTAAAATATCTATTTCACCTGGGATCACAATATACAGGGATATGTAACAGCAAGCGTTAACCTTGAATTGCCCTTGAAATTACTAACTCTCTCGCAGAGCGCTAGAACAGGTGAGATGTGCTTTACAGGTTTGTAAGTGAAAAAGACGGTGTGTTCAACACTCTTAAATATTTCCATTTAACAGCTGCTATCAGAAATAAAAAAGCTTAAGTACATATAAATGACTATCTTTAATTGCGTAGAAAGGAATGGTATAAAGTGCATTTGGGTCTTGTGATTCTTCTGTCTTCTCAAGCAGGTGGTTGGAGGGAGCTTCCTGTTACCCTGGTGCTTTCTGGGCTAAAGAGGAACAGAAAGCCATTATGTTTGTGATGTCTTTGTATTGTCCAGCGAGTGTCCTGTGATGTTTTTGTTTAATGTCAGTGTCTCTGGGTGGTTGCCTTCACCCATGGTGCTAGCACACCATCATGTGAGTGAAATAACCTTAAGTGACATTAAACCCCAATCAAACAAACAAACAAATCTGTCTTTTCACTCAATATTACCAGTAATATAAAGAAAGGTTTTCGTCACCGGAATTGTGCTGGCGTGAGTGGAATAACCTGTAGTAAGGTCTGAAACCCAAACAACGAAAATCTGGTCTGGTCTGGTCTTTCATATTTTATGTGCATGTTATTTTTGTTAGGTAACGAGAGAAAATAATGGAGGGTTTCTCACAGTTTCTTCACGAGAATGCCGGTGCTCTTGGGTTAGGGGCTGCCACAGCATTAGTGACAGCGGGTAGTGCTGCAAGCTACTATTTGTTTTCCCCACCTGATCCAATACAGCTACCTGTGGATATCAACAGACAGGCCGATGTCTTAGATGTAATGTACTATATTATTACTCTTTTTTACACATGTATATGCTATTGATTTGGTTGGTATTTTCACTCCACTAGCTGTAATCAAAGTTATTCCAGTAACCTCTTTCCCAATAAATATAGAGAAAAATGTGGATGTGTGTGTATGTCAGTGTGAATGTCATGTTGACCAGTGGGTATCTCATGTAAACATCATGTGGATCAGTGTGTATATCTGTGTGAATGTCATGTGGCTCAGTGTGTACCTCAGTGCCAATGTCATGTGTATCTCAGTGCCAATATCATGTGGATCAGTGTGTATCTCTGTGTGAATGTCATGTGTATCTCAGTGCCAATATCATGTGGATCAGTGTGTATCTCAGTGCCAATTTCATGTGTATCTCAGTGCCAATGCCATCTGAATCAGTGTGCATCTCATGTGAACGTCATGTGGATCAGTGTGTTTCTCATGTAAATATCATGTTGATCAGTGTGTATCTCTGTGAATGTCATGTGGCTCAGTGTGTATCTCTGTGTGAATGTCATATGGACCAGTGTATATCTCAGTCCTTATTTTATGTGGACCAGTGTGTATCTCATGCAAGTATCATGAGGATCAGTGTGTATCTCTGTGTGAATGTCATGTGGACCAGTGTGTATCTGCATGCTTATGTCATGTGGACCCGTGTGTATCTGCATGCGGATGTCATGTGGACCAGTGTTTATCTCAGTACCAAGGTCATGTGTATATCAGTGCCAAGGTCATGTGGATCAGTGTGTATCTCTGTGTGAATGTCATGTGGCTCAGTGTGTATCTCAGTACCAAGGTCATGTGAATCAGTGTGTATCTCTGTCCTTATTTCATGTGGACCCGTGTGTATCTCATGCAAGTATCCTGTGCATCAGTGTGTATCTCTGTGAATTTCATGTGGATCAGTGTTTATCTCAGTGCCAAGGTCATGTGTATATCAGTGCCAAGGTCATGTAAATCAGTGTGTATCTCTGTGTGAATGTCATGTGGACCAGTGTATATCTCAGTCCTTATTTCATGTGGACCAGTATGTATCTCATGTAAGTATCCTGTGCTTCAGTGTGTATCTCTGTGAATTTCATGTGGATCAGTGTGTATCTCAGTGCCAAGGTCATGTGTATATCAGTGCCAATGTCATGTGGACCAGTGTGTATCTGGATGCTTATGTCATGTGGACCCATGTGTATCTCAGTGCCAAGGTCAGTGTGTATCTCTGTGTGAATGTCATGTGGACCAGTGTGTATCGCATGTGAATGTCATGTGGCTCAGTGTGTATCTGTGTGAATGTCATATGGACCAGTGTATATTTGCATGCGGATGTCATGAGGACCAGTGTATATCTCAGTCCTTATTTCATGTAGACCAGTGTGTATCTCATGCAAGTATCATGTGGATCAGTGTGTATCTCTGTGTGAATGTCATGTGGACCAATGTGTATCTGCATGCTTATGTCATGTGGACCATTGTGTATCTGCATGTGGATGTCATGTGGACCAGTGTGTATCTACAAGCTAATGTCCTGTGGATCAGTGCGTATCTCTGTGTGAATGTTATGTGTATCAGTATGTTCTCTGTGCGAATGTCATGTGGACCAGTGTGTATCTGCATGTGAATGCCATGTGGACCAGTGTGTATCTCTGTGCGAATGTCATGATGATCGGTGTGTATATCTGTGCAAATGTCATGTGGACCAAGGTGTATCTCTGTGCGAATGTCATGACCAGTGTGTATCTGCGTGTGAATGTCCTGTGGACCAGTGTGTATCTGCATGCGAATGTCATGTGGACCAAGGTGTAACTCTGTGCGAATGTCATGTGGACCAGTGTGTATCTGCGGGCGAATGTCATGTGGACCAGTGTGTATCTGCATGCGAATGTCATGTGGACCAGTGTGTATCTGCATGCGAATGTCATGTGGATCAGTGTGTATCTCACTGCCAGTGTCCAACATGAATAATCGTGTTTGAAAGGAATTTCTTGTTAGCAGAATGATTATCTACATGAATGGCTGATAAAGAGGTCATGGGGTGGAATCCTAGATGATGCCACATCACAATTGTATCATACAAGGTCCTGCTAGTAAGTCTTCTGGCTAAGAGCAGTTTATTTGAAGAGTGGCAATGCTGACTTTACCTAGCACTGGAGGAAAATTAACTTTCTAACATTATAGAATTGCTTCACGTTTTGGTTGTGCTAGTGTCAACTATTGTTGGAATACACCGCCATCTGACATAAATGAAATACCCTTTATAAAGCACGGCGTAAAACACCAATCAATCAAACTAGTGAGTTCTATATTTAGCTAATGAGTTCTTTATTCAGGCATATATATATCTCAGATGAATCAGCAGATGATTTTTATGTTTGGAATAGAGAATTTGTATATTAGACCGTTGTGTACAACAAGGGCTTAGCCAGAAATCTAAAGTCCAAAAATTGTTATTTTGCTTCACTTTTTAAATAACTGTGTGTGCAACTTTAATTGTTTTTCTATCACTTGCTTGTTAAAGTTTCTTAAAGCAGAGTTTCTTAATGAGACAATTGTTCATTCAAGGTCTCCAAAGTACGAGTGGACACACCTCTGCGTAAGGCGTTGGTGAGAGTAATTATCACACTCACCATGGGGTTTGAGTGATCTTATCAGTGAAATTAGATGAAGTTTTGAAGAAAAAGCACTGCTCTGGAACTTTTCTAATATTTGTTTGAGGTGTTAAGTGTTATTATGTTTGAGGTGTCTATTGTTATTATGTTTGAGGTGTCTATTGTTATTATGTTTGAGGTGTTAATTGTTATTATGTTTCAGGGTGGAATCTATGCTTCCCCTTTCCGCAAGGATGGAAAGTTAATGGAGTACATATATGAGGATTGTCTGACATTGTACGAGGGCTTTCAGAGAGGCATGAGGATATCCAGTAAGAATGCATTCCCTTTCAATACAATATCATAACTGAAGCAAATCCCTTTATTTCTGGCCGTGGCTTCCTTAGCCTACTCCAATTTACCGTTCACGGGGTTGAGTGCATCTGTCAACCATCAGGTATATGAGTGAGTCACAAGATGTGGCTCCAGCAATCGGGTGGGGTGGTTTTAACGAGGTTTCCTCTCGGTTTTCCACTGTAATAAGGCATGGAACAGTGTGAAGTGTACAATCTGTCGTCATATAAGTGAAATACCCTTGAGTACGACGTTAAACCTCAATAAGCAAACAAACAAATTTATTTGTGGCAGGGTTTTTTTTATAGAAAAAACAATTTTGAGACTGTGTATTGAAATGTTAATTAAATCCTTCAATCTTGTAAGGTTTAATATTGGGAGCCACAGGGCTGAGTTTGGAAACTCTGCAAGACTTTGTGTTAGTGCCACAAATGTTGCAATTTGTTTCCCAGTCGCCTAATTTCTAGTAGTTTCCCCTGACCGATTCAAAACAGCCTTTGTGTTGTGAAATACATGTATGTTTTTTGTAAAATCAGTTTACCTTAACAGCGGCTGGTTGCAATTTACTGACCCCTTCTTTTCAGTTTTCCTGGATATTAAAACCTAGCCATTTGTAAAATACATGTGTCTTAATCGATCCTATCTCCAGATTTATAGAGATATATACTCCAGCATAGTCACACTTACAATATCTTAAAATATGGTGTGCATGGATCTGTTGAAAGGAATTTCTTCATCAAGGCTAAGTAAAGACAACATGGCTGAGCCGAAAACATATTATGTATCATAGCCAGAGGGTCTAAGTGTCGGTGTACATAGCCTTTGTCTGGGATGTATCTTGGTTAGTATTTAAGTTAGCTGTTTAAAATGTTCAGTGGTTGTTACTTGTATATATGTGTAGTTTATTTGGGTTGTGTTTTGCTTGTTTTGCTTGCTTTAGATGCAATTACAGTTAGACTTTGGTTTGCAGCTGTTTATCATATTTCGCCCAAATTGCTACAATCCTCTCTAACTGGGGGGCAACTGGCTAGTGGCAGCTTCTTGAACATTCGTACCTAGAAATAGATTCTCATTAACTTAGTCTTTTGTAATTTTCCTACAGTCACATGGCATATTTAAAATGGCTGCGACATTGAGCAGGTACGGTACATTGGAGAATACCCTATAACTTCTAGCAGTTGGGACACTCTAATTTTGGGACAGTCCACAGAAATAACATGTAAGGCCCCCTGTGGTATAGCCTATTTCTCTGTCCCCACTGCTAGAAGTTATAGGGTATGTAGCTCCAAACATTGGACAAATCAAACTATTGCCCTGCATACACTGATGATTGTGCTCCTCGGTCAAATTCAAAGTAATCCTTTCGATGGTTCATGGACAAGTCATTTCTATGTTGATCAACATGCTGTGTTGTAATTAGTACTACGATCAGTCATAGGTGTCCCTACGCCATAGGTGGAAGTGACTGGGAGCAACTTGTGACAGACCATGATAGCAAAGTAGAACATCTTCAACTCCCTGTGACTGGTCCGCCACCGTCCCAAGAGTGCATATTCCGAAGCAATGGGAAGACTAATTGGTTGGTCAGAGTCGGACCTAGTCACAAACAATCAGCAGTATAACTTGGTTGCTGACAATTGCTGGCTGTCAGTGCCTCAACGTACAGTAGTCTGTAACATTCCCACACTTTAAAATTGTGTTTTAGGAGGGTACCTTTCTCTGCTCATGTAGCATGTGTTAGGTCAAACTTCCTGTGGTACTCTTCTCTCTAATTATTTTTGTGCAATTCTAAAATGAGTTTATTGTATTTGTGAAGTATATACCGGTACATATATTTATATCGGATGTTTGTTATTCAGAAGTCAAATTCGGGGGTAGGCTGGACAAATTTCTTTCTCCACGTTAAAAATATGTAAAATGTCTGTTGGTTACCCCACTTGCTATAGAAACCACTTGCTATAGAAACCACTTGCTCCACTTGCTATAGAAACCACTTGCTGTAGAAACCACTCATCATAGAGGCATCTTGTCATAGAATCCACTTGCCATAGAAATCACTCACCATAGAAACCCTTCTGTATAGAAACCACCAGAATTGTTTAAATCAGCTGGTCAACTCATGGAATAAATGATGCATTTTTTTTACATCAAATTGTTGCTGTTTGAAGTATCTGTTTGTGATACTAAAGTATATATTGTGCAGTACATATATATTAATATCAGACTTCTGTTAGTCAGTTTGAATCCCAGTCGAGGCAAGGTAACTTTTTTTCTCCACATTAAACAAAAAACGAGAATCTGTTAGATACCTATTAAGCCCTCCACACACACTGGCTGAGCTGCTGGCCTCTCATGGCCAGCAGCTCAGCCAGTTCCTCTTGTGTGTGCTGAAGTGAGGTTTCTACCTCGAGAGGCCATGAGGAAAATATCTGTTGTGTTTGATATTTTCCACCACGAGAGGACAAGAACTCATCATGTGCGGTGATTGTAAGCTACTCCCTGAGCTAGAAAGAGTAGCTGACCAATATGATCGAGTTGCCGTGTCATGTGGCATCAACATGGCGACCATAAATTTCTTCGTTAATGAAGTTTTCATTAGATACCACATGACTAGAGGGCTGAAGGCAAGTTGGATCAGGCGATAGCTCTTTCATTTGTGGAGGAAAAAGTAGGTGAGAATGTAGTTGATCTGTTGGCCTCTCGCGCCAGTTCCTCCCATGTATGACGGGCTTAACAATTTTCTTTCTCTATGTTCAAAAATGTATATTTTTAAATATTACTGAAATGTACAAGGTTAGGTACTTTGCAAAGGTTACATATTTTATTATTTTGTATTTCTTAACAGAGAATGGAAAATGTTTGGGAACAAGATCAGGACCCAAGATGGAATATGAATGGCTAACTTACAAACAGGTCAGCTGACATGGATTTGACACATGTATGCGCCGAAAGAAAGAAATTAATATTACCTCTATTATTTGACCACATCGTAACAAATCGTTGTTTTTATCTTTAAATCGTTATATTTCTGGAAATGGACTAATGTGTAGTAGGAGATATGTTTTTGTTTTAATAGCATGGTTATTATACATTGTGGAAACCTCAACTAGCACCACATACCTGGTGTAGAAGTTCTTTTAATTAACTCTTGTGATAAACTTTAATGAAATTTTGTGATAAATGTGATATCAGTTATTTTGTCTATTTCACCAGGTGTATGACGAGGCTCTTGCTTTTGGGTCTGGTCTTTTGGAGCTGGGCTTCAAGCCGGGTCCAGATACCTTTCTTGGTATTTACAGCACTAATCGTCTGGAGGTATGTTACCTCCTATATAATAGTGATACCTTTCTCGGTATTTACAGCACTAATCGTCTAAAGGTATGTTACCTCCTATGTAATAGTGATACCTTTCTTGGTATTTACAGCACTAACTGTCTGGAGGTATGTTGCCTCCTTTAGTATAATATGTGTTACAATTTCTGAGATCAATGTGGTGAATATAACATTTACATCTGGTAATATTTAAAAAAGCAGAGCGAGAAGTAGATAACCTATAGTAATATAAATGAGTAACCATGCGACAGTAGAACTTGGTTTTTGAATAAGTGCGCAGCATTTTTGGCAGAAAATTCATAGCATGGTTATTATATTTTTTATGTGATTATAAAGTTTTTCAGAACTGCCCACACCAATTATATGTTGTGGTACAGAACATAAGTATGGAAATCGTTACTGAGTTTTTGTCTTTTGACAGTGGGTGTTGGCAGAACAAGGCTGTAACGCCTATGCCATGGTGGTTATCCCCCTTTATGACACGCTGGGACCAGCAGCTTGTTCTTTCATCATTAACCAAGGTAAAGTAATGCATTGTGTGGATTGATAACTTTACATTATGTTCTGTCTGAAGGCTCGTTCAAAAGGAAGCATTTAAACCAGCTTTAATAGCAAAAGTGGCTTAAATCCGCTTTGAAGCTGTCCATGAGCACACATGGGTGTTCGGTTTGAGTTTATCCATTTTCAACTTTAAAACCGGCTTAAAATGCTATTGTAAACGTAAACAGCTTAAAAGGCCTAGATATGCAAAAAAAAACGCCACAATGACCCAGAGTATGTGTGTGATGCTGCAAACCTAAACAGGCTTATGTCCATCCTTGTGAACTAACAGATTTCTGAGCTTGCTGAAAACCAGTTTATACAACTGTCATGTGAAAGGTCCTTTATCTGAACTGGCTTAGAATTTAAAGCAGATTAGCTTTAAGCCAGTTTAAATTTTTTTGTTTCAAGTACTTGGCACAGTGGATGTTACATTCTAGCCACTTGATATTTATATTCGCTCAAGTAAACCTTCTAGAAGAGCAGCATAGTCATTTGTACACAGCTTCATCAGTAGTTTCTCTTTTGCTGAAACAAATTTATTAGTCCTCTCATATCAACACAGCCCCGTGGGGGAGCGGGTTGGCCAGTCCTGGAGAATACTCCCTCAGCTCCCTTGGTCGATCGTAAGAGGCGAGAAAAGAGGAGCTTTCTGTTGCCCTGGTGTTCTTAGAACTAAAGGAAACAGGAAGCTGATCTGTTTGTACGTTTTATTTGTCGTCATATAAGTGAAATACCCTTGAGTACGACGTTAAACACCAATCAAACAAACAAACAAACCATCCTTCACCATGGGTTGAGATAGGCGGAACGTAGGGAATAAGTTGTATCTGCAGTTATCTGGAAGGCATAGAATCTACATAAACAATGTTTGTAGAGAAAAAAATTTTAAGAAAAATTAACCCTCCGCTAGCTCTTATACTATGGCAAGGGAGTCCAATCATGTGGCTCCTGTAATCATAGGACTGGTTTTTATGAGGTTTACACAGTGTTTGAATATAAAGGCAGATTAAGAAATGAACAATTAGTCATCCTATAAGTGAAGCACCGTATGGCATTGAACCCTATTCAACAAAGCAAAATCAAATATTTCTGCTTATTTCAAACACTATAGTATTATTCTATTATACTTATCATTTAAGGTGATTCTGACACCCATATAAAAGATGTTCACAAAAACACAATATTCATGTATTAAAGTTTTGCTGCACAAGAGGAGACGAGTCTCGCACAGTCATCGATGAGTTGCAAGATATCAAAAAAGTTTGAGCCCTTGTGACTAGTTGTCGACAGTGTCCAGTCGTGTCCCAAGCTGCTAATGGAGATTCACTCGTGTGTGGCTGGTTATAGTGACATATGTATTGTATCTCTTCAGTCTTCAATAAAAAATTAGATCAAGAAAAACCAACTCTGTGATATGCTAGAATGGGTTACAATATTATTTAGATATGTATAGTATAAAATATTTATCTTGACTTATTTCAGACCACTGGGCTCATAATTGGAGGCCTTGGACTAGCAGCTGTAGGATTAGCAGGTAACAATAGAGAGTTCATTTACTAAGTTCAGGCAGAAGTATAAATTGACAATATGAAATCTTGAATTATTTTTGTGTCTTTTAGACATCAGTCATTTACTGCTGGCGATTTGCTGCCTAACTCTGAGAGTGTCACCCTCTGCCTAAGACAAGGGCTTAGGCAGACACCCGTCCACCTGTCCAAGTGGACGCCCTGAAGTGAACAATTGCCTCATTTGGACACCCTGTTTTAAGAAAGTTTAACATGCAGGAGATAGGAGAACTGTCGAAATTGGACGCCCAGTTATTTGATAAGTGAATCAAAATGATCATTTTGGACACCCCACTTCTGATTTCTGGCTAAGTCCCTGTGTATCAGTGTATAGTTACACCCCTACATTGGCCTAGTATGCCAACTTACATGTATGAGAGCAATAACCTTAAGTATGGAATTAGCCCCCAATCAAATAAACCAATAGCTTGACCGTATCTAACTCTGTCTTGTTTCCATGATGATTTCTATACCGCCCCAGTCTGAGTATTCATGACTGATTGGTTTCAAATCTGACAAACATACTAGCCGGTTTAGAGATTTACTGACACTGTTTTGCTGTGTGTTATCTTCTATGTCTGTCAGTACAATAGAATATTGCAGGACTATTCCCTGATTTTGATGTAAGTTCCATGCAACCGAGGCTGTCATTTGGTTTGTGTCTATATCGTATAAAATGGCTAACACAGCTGGGTTGGGAGAGAGTTAACTTTTGCCCTATTCAGCCCTGCCTACTCAATGTTTTAGGGATAGTTTGTACACACATAATTTATGTTGAATACCCCAATATTCCGTTAAAGTACACACAGTAAAACAATTGCTATGTTATGCTGTAATATAAAAATACACATAATTCTAAGAAAATATTTCTAAAAAAAGAAATTTTTTACACATTAATTTCTTCTAGGGTCGGCAGTTCTGCCTGTGAGACTCGTGTGATATCTTGTGATGTCTTTGTATTGGTAGCCATCGCTATTTTGTCCTGTATTATAGTTGTTGTCGGCATCCAAGGTATTTTCCTTCACCCCTTGGGCTGACACCCTGTCCTGTGAGTGAAACAACCCTTAGTATAGAGTTAACCCCCCCAATCAAACCAACAAATCAGTAGCCTGACAATCTCTAATGTGGTCTTGTTTGCATGATGATTTCTATACTGCCCCAGTCTGAGTATTCATGACTGATTGGTTTCAAATCTGACTAACATGCTAAAAGGTTCAGAGATTTACTTACTGTGTTTGACTGTGGGTTGTCTTATTTTTCTGTCAATGTATCAAAGTTGCAAGACTATTTCAGGCCTCCAAGGAATCGAGGCTGTCCTTATCATTTGGTTCATGTCTATATCTTATAAAATGGCTAACACAGTTGTGTTGGGAGAGCGTTAACTGTTACCCTGTTCAGACCTGCATATCGGGTGTATTCCGGAGTGTTTTGTACACATAATTTATGTTGAATTCCCCGATATGCCTTTAAAATACACACAGAAATGAAATTGCTATGCTGTGATACAAAAATACACATAATTCAAAGAAAATAATCCTAAAAAAAAAAGAGAATTTTTGACACCTAAATTTCTTTTAGAGTCTGCAGCTCGGCCAGTTAGTCTGTAAGCTAGGGGGGAATGTGAAACCAATATCTTTTGACGTCTTTGTATTGAAAACCATCAGTGTTTTGTCCTGTCTTATCTTTGTTGCCGCCCAGGGTATTTTCACGCCTGGAAAATCATTCGACCGTGGGTCGCGTGCAATCCTACGTCTGGTGAGAAATTAAAAAAAATAAAATGTTTTTTTTTTTTTTTTAAATTTTGTTTATTTTATAAAACCCACTTCAATAATTATTGATGTCAAACCGAAAATAGTTGAATTTATCGCATAAAAGGTAATCCTATAGTG
>JAVFBX010230483.1:0-10863 GCA_034783855.1 Mopalia kennerleyi | reverse complement strand
CAGTTGTTTGTCTTTGAAAATATTCATTAAAAGTAATAAGTTTAGGTCTAAAATCGTTGGTCTTTCCCTTTAAGTATTAGGTTGGCAATTACTGTTGAACAATGGATGGCTCATGCTCAATACACTAAAAAATGTTCGAAGCCTCAGACTGTAAGCAATTTTCTTAAATATTAAGCATATCTATAAAAGTTAAAAGCGTGTTTCGGGTAATAACATCTTGTATTAGATTTGTGGTCCTTTTAGTATTAAGTTAAGTTTAATACCATAACCCAATACATAGAATAAGCATTGTGTCTCTCAGCGGACATCTGCTTTTATTAAGTATAAAATAGATTAAATTGATGTCCCATTTAAACTTCTTAACTGTCTAATCTGTACGCCAAAATACTAGTATATGTAAGAAAAACAAAGTGAATGTATCCTCTGTTTCAGATATCCTCGGATGACCGTGGGGTCTTGGGGAAACTGACGTTAATCGGGAGTTCCGTGTCACTAGTCTCAATTACCATCACCCTGGCAGTCATTATCTGGCTGAGGTAATATTTCAGCATTTTTAATTCTTACTGTGTAAAGAGTCGGTTTCTTGGACCAGACGCTGTGATGGTGCCAGCGATGGGCAATAGGTCAAATGTCTCGCTGGTAAATGTTCATGCTCTCCGGTCACTCTTCGAAACATGTTAAACATTGATGGATAGGTTGGTGTTATACATTTTGTTCCGAGACACTGAAGCTAGTCATAGCATAAAATAAATTTAGCTTTGTCGACTAACAAAATACCATAGATGTATAAATTTCCGCACCTACTACAATTTCCAGACCACCCCGTTAAACAGATTTGAGAAATTCTTAACAATCTAAAGATAGATTAAATAGTGTCTTGACTCTTAGAGTTCCCACTGCAAGGTTAACCAGAAGCCTTAGAATGGCAGGATATATTTACTGCTATAACCACACTGTAATACTTTTAAAATATCCGAGGCAGTATACGAATTCAAGTAATCGGTATTCCACGATGATTATACAAATATGATAAGATAAGATGATCGTTAACTGCTTTTGATGATCAGTATGCAAAGGTAAAGGTCTAGTCCATTTGGAAAAAACAATATTTTGACTATAACAGATTTATATCTATTCATTTTACAGACAATTCACAGACCGTCTTCTGATTATGATAAACCTTATGTTAGCTCTCGGTTTATCGCAGGCGATGTTTCTTGCGGGTGTCCAGTCTATCTATGATAGGGTATGTACAAACAGCTTATTCGTTGGTTCTTCTAGAAAATGCACTCGACTAAGCTAAACATATATACTAATATTGATTGAAGTGTGAAGATCCAAATACACAAATCGTTAAAAGGCCTACGTTTTTCTAAATATTATTTTGATGAATAATACAACTTGAAAGATGGATTAGACAAAGGCGTCATGAACTTCCAATTGGTTACTCTTGATTATCATCGACGGAGCGTGAATTGGTCGTGTTGGCTTGTTTATCATCGACGGAAAGTGGATGGGCCGTGTTGGCTTGTTTATCATCGACGGAAAGTGGATTGGCCGTGTTGGCTTATTTATCATGGACGGAAATTGGATTCGCCGTGTTGAATTGTTTATTTTGGACGGAAAGTGGATGGGTCGTGTTGGCTTGTTTATCATGGACGGAAAGTTGATGGGCCGTGTTGGCTTGTTTATCATCGACGGAAAGTTGATGGGTCGTGCTGGCTTGTTTATCATCGACGGAAAGTGGATGGTCCGTGTTGGCTTGTTTATCATCGACGGAAAGTGGATTGTCCGTGTTAAATTGTTTATCATGGGCGGAAAGAGGATGGGCCGTGTTAAATTGTTTATCATCGACGGAAAGTGGATGGGCCGTGTTGGCTTGTGTATAATGGACGGAAAGTTGTTGGGTCGTGTTGCCTTGTTTATCATCGACGGAAAGTGGATGGGCCGTGTTGGCTTGTTTATCATCGACGGAAAATGGATGGGCCGTGTTGGCTTGTTTATCATCAACGGAAAGTGGATGGGCCGTGTTGGCTTGTTTATCATCGACGGAAAGTGGATGGGTTGTGTTGGCTTGTTTATCATCAACGGAAAGTGGATGGGCCGTGTTGGCTTATTTATCATCGAGGGAAAGTGGATGGGCCGTGTTAAATTGTTTATCATCGATGGGAAATGGATGGGCCGTGTTGGCTTTTCTTTCATCGACGGAAAGTGGATGGGCTGTTTTGGCTTGTGTATAATGGACGGAAAGTTGTTGGGTCGTGTTGCCTTGTTTATTATCGACGGAAAGTGGATTCGCCGTGTCGGCTTGTTTATCATGGACGGAAAGTGGATGGGCCGTGATGGCTTGTTTATCATGGACGGAAAGTGGATGGGTGGTGTTGGCTTATTTATCATCGACGGCAAGTGGATTATTCTAATTATTCTAAATTTAAAAGTGGAAAAAATAAACAAAGTTGGACTTTTTTGTCCCATATCACTTAGTAAATTCCAACTTGTTTCTTCTTTCAGTAATAAAACAAATATTCCCTGACAAAGACAGTTGTATATCTGTAACTACCAGCTTAACAACTGCCGCTTTACACATCTCAATAAACATATTCTATATCTAATCAAATATTTTGTGTGTGTGTGTTCCGTCAAATGTATCGTTATAGCGGCTACCTCTGGTGGTTTTCTACAGGAAATAGCGGTTATAATGAAACGAGATATAGACGTCTTGAATAAGCTCGTGTTGAAGTATTGGACGGTTTTCCGAGTAAAACAAATAATCTGGGTGACAAATTTGAGCAGCTGTAGGAAACTATAGGGACATTGCATGATGGCTGGCCTAGTCGTATAACAGTATAAACAAATGTATTTTCAGACTCTTTGTCAGATGGTTGCAGTTCTATTGCATTACCTGTACCTGGCGGTGTTTTCTTTGATGTTGGCTGAAGGCGTACAACTCTATCAGAAACTATATCGAGCCATGTCGGACGGTTTAAGGATTCGATACCTTCTCATGGCTGCATGGGGCAAGTATAGGAAAAAAAATTTGCCGCTCTTGGTTATTGTAAAATAAAACTATAACATAACTGATATATACAATGTATAGTAGGTAGATATCGTAGGCCTACTGCAGTTTCTTAAACTGGTCTCTTGATTATATATCTTGTCAATTTGTTATATTGTAATAGCAACATTAAACAGGTATGTAAGGTCGAGTTTTAAGTCCTGTAGATGGTATATCCACACGTTAACAAGTATTAAACTCACAACAAAAATATGCTTATATCGCTAATTACATCGACCTACAAATGTTAAGAAGGAGCTTAGTCAATATGTATTTAATGAATGTCATTTGTCTTGGCGATAGAAGCAATGTGGCCAGAACGGTCGATCATACTTAATTGTAAGTGAAGCCTAATGTGGCAGTCGCGGTATTCGGTAATCCAAGGTGAATTTTAACTTATCTGATGCTTAAACTTTGTAGACGTATTGTATTGTAAGGCGTCTGCTTCCAATGAAATATAACTTTTTACTTATATAATTTTTCTTCTGTTTTGTTGTATTGAAAACAATGGTGGGGGGTGCTCATATTGTATACCTGTGCGCTGTCTCTTGATAATTATGCCGCATAATTGATTAATTAATTAATTAGACATATAGTATACACATCCAAGAATTCGTACTTGAAAGCGTCATTTGCATCAAGCATCAAACGCATTTGTTGGTTTCGTTCAGCATTTAAAAATATGATATGTATTCCTTTTAAAAAGATGACAAATTACACTGACCTGTTGAATGTCACTAAGAACATATTGGCTCATTTATGCTGTGTTATTTGTTTTGCAGGGACTCCAGTAATTATCGTAGCCGTAACACTTGGGTTTAGGGCGGATGATTACGGTACTAATGAAAGGTAGGTTGAGCCATTCATATACTGTCAGCACCGCCATTATCAACGAAGGATTAACTGTGTGCTGTCCTACGAATCAGTACAGCTCCAGTCTATCGTATAGTTACCATGACAACACAATCCTTGCAGGATTGGCAATTAAGATAAACTTTTATTGTTCTGTAAAAAGTTCGCTGAATTATAACAAGAATATAATTTTTTGTTGATGAGAAGGTTGTCATTTAGGTCTTATAAGTCGCAATGATTAGGTTTATACTCTGTTCGCGAATTTGCTGATGTTCCTCATTAACGTGTATTTTGTTTTATCGACAGTTGTTGGTTATCCTTGAACCATGGAACCATTTGGGCGTTTGTTGGACCAGCACTGTTCGTTATACTGGTAGGATTGATTGAACTTTTGTAGATCTTTGTCCTGTTGGACCTACAGTGTATTTGCATGCATTAGGGGGCCTTGTGGTTTTTATCAGTAGTTTTGGGGCTTATTCAAATGTCTTCGAGCCAAATGTTCTTTTTCTTTATTTTGTAAATTTTTTCTTTATTCTATTTGATATTATTTAAGTAATATGACACCCTGCCTTTTTGAAGAGTGAAGTCCACACTGGCGAAGCCATTGCTTATTGGAATTTCAATTCCATAGATCAGTTATGGAAAAGCCGCAAATAAAAATATTGTCCAATATTTTGATATAAGGCGAAGCCGCTTATATCAAAATATTGGACAATATTTTTATTTTCGGCTTTCTAACTGATTTACGAAAAAGTCTAACCTGTATTTCTTATACAATTACTTAGGATCCAATTCAAGGACAGTACTGGTACACAAAATATGGCACAATAGGTTATTTATCGTGAAAGACTCCACAAGAAATCGCGGCTTGCTGTCGCGTCTTAGGCCAGAGAGCAATCCACATGAACTTCCACCGCCCACCCTCTCATGTATTGGAACATGGCTATAGTATACCTGTGGCCTGTTCATCAAACATATATGTTTGTATAGATGGTTTTGTTACTGTTTCAGGTTAACGTGATAGTCCTGTGTTTAGTCCTCCGAATCTATGTCACTGTGAGAATTAATGCCAAAAAGTCACAATTGGCTAAAATAAGGTAATATTAAAGAATCAGCAATAATAACATATAAACCGAGGCAATATGGATTACACTTGAAAAGTAGACGACGATTCAGTGCAGATGCCAATAACATTTTCACGTCAATGGAATCCACATGAATCATGTTAATTTGTTTCTCATCAAACTTCTCTATGCTACTTAACGAAATCAAAAATGTTGTATAGAATTAAAGTATACAAACCAGTAAACATATTAAATGACAAGAGATTTGAGAGTTATCTGCTTTGGGAATATTGTTTTACGAGTGCTTGAATTATCTACTCCACAAGATAAATAGATCAAATATTAATCAACAATGTTTAAAAAACGCGATTAAAATTTGGTCACATAATTGCACACAATAATTTATAGTCATAAATTAGTAAAGAGTGTCGTTTAGTATAAACGTTGTCCAAATTAACATTCAACTTGATGAGTTTGGGCCTTTGTCTCTGATAGGTCGAGTTTCAAAGCAGCTCTTGTGCTGCTGCCTCTGATTGGTTTAACCTGGCTATTTGGTGTAATGGCGATGAGTACCAGTACCATTGTGTTTCAATACCTCTTCGCCATCTTGAATTCCTTCCAGGTAAGTTAGCGATCAACAAGGATGGATGTTATATAGATGAATTATATGCCAAAGCTTTCTTTGTTTAGATTTGACAAGGCCATCATCGTGTGTATAGACCTAACTATTTACTGAGAATAGACACGTAATCCTAAAAATGAGCATGCTTAAGCAAGCAGCTTGTCTAATTATTCGGCCTAGTTCCCGTCTTTGTGAACCAATAATAGTGGTTTAAAATCGATATCTGCCTGATCCGGTCACAAACACAGGAAATCTTTTTTATTATTTTCTATATTGTCCACCATAATGACATAATTATTCTTTCTCCCTCTTTCGTATGTTTTTCTCCGATGTGCAAATCGTATCTTGTTGATGGAATCCATGGTGGGCGCGATTTGGGCGTCTGGTTAAATCGAATATTTGGGGGTAGACGAGAGTGTTTATTTTAAAAAAAAACATCTATTCGCGTGTGTGCGAAGCTGGAGGCATCGCCCCATTTTCTTTGCAGTCAGGCGACCCCATAATGTCATATTGATGTCATTTGTATCATCACAGGGGTTCTTCATATTCATATTCCACGTGGTGATGAATGCTGATATCAAGGACAGTTTCAAGAAAAAAACCGAGAGGATGTCAAAGTCAAGGAGTTGGTTTACTGCGTCCTCCTCTTCGTCTAGCAAGATGTACTTTGCAGTAAGTGAATGTATTTAGACAGAGCAATTGCCTTCATGGTACGGCACAACTTTATACTAAAAAGCTGCCTAGAAGACTTAAATTAAAATGTCGGTCAAATGTTCCAGATGAAGAATGATAATGTGGAATTTCTGCACACGATTGTATTGATCCCAATCACCCATATAGTGTGTATATAGATTATGGGTATATGCCCGTATGGAAAAATCCAACCTTGATGAAGTCAACCTTCGAACTGGCAGTATCTTATAACAATGGACAACCCTTTCAAAACTTATTCAAGCTACATCCGTGACAGTTGGCATGCTTAATAGGGATATAATAACCTAATGCTCCGGCTCGGAGAGTTGCAGGGAGCTTCCAGTTGTGATGTCGATGTATTGCGTCCTGTGATGGTCTTGTTTTTGCCCAGAATCACGTGTTGCCAGTGGTGTCAAGGGTGGCTTCCTTCACCCATTGTCTGGCATGCCGTCATATAAGTGACATAACCTAAAGTATGACGTTACAGCCCAATCGAACAAACAAACCAAATCAACACTAGATCATCGTTTAAAGAACCGCAAGTATATGCGTTAATCTTCTCTGTATTCTGTTTACTGTTCTTTCTCCCATCAGTCGGGGGTGTCTTAGCAAAAATATTATCATATTAATCTGTAATGGTCTTGATAGAGTCTAGCAGCGAGTTCCAGTCAGCCATCCAGTTCTTATATATGACCCCAGGTTCTTTTCTCTCTGAAGTCCCACGCAGCGTATTTCATCACGTTCATATAGAATTCTTATTACGGTACCATAACTTTTTTCTGTATGTGTGCTGAGCCAGGGAAAGATTTTTTTCCGCTTTATTCAACAAATTAAGTTTCAATCTACCCTCAAACCTGAAAAATTATTTATCAAATACCGGTAAGCAAAATTTTAGTTTTATTTCATGTTTATTTTTCAGAAACAAAATGCCGTTACTCCAATCATGGTTTCGTCAGCATCAAGTGACAGCCGATTGCCTTTTAAAATGTGACATTTAAGAAGAGGATACAATGTTCGTGGCAAGAAGGAACCATCGCTGTCGCTCTTAGAATCAGGAAGTCGCATGTCGTCAATATAATATCCAAAAGATCGCCCTTGACCATAATCCGAAAAAATGGTATCTCTATCTTTCTCCCAGAAATATTCCAACGCCTGGACTTGGATTTATTTAAACTGTGAGCACAACACCTGCCTTTGATCCCGTTTTTAAGTTGATTTCGAGCACTACTTCCCGTCATTATTTTTGCAT
Organism: Mopalia kennerleyi; assembly: GCA_034783855.1. Classification (NCBI taxonomy): domain Eukaryota; kingdom Metazoa; phylum Mollusca; class Polyplacophora; order Chitonida; family Mopaliidae; genus Mopalia; species Mopalia kennerleyi. Next base: position 3,328 of record JAVFBX010230483.1, on the reverse strand, counting down.
ACAGTCGTATATCATGGGACTAGATTGTGTGCCCTTAGTCGACTCAGATAACACGATAGAGGTTTCTACTTGTGCCAAGATTCATGCACCCATGTCTGACAACCCTTGGAGCTGTCAGCAAACAACAGATGCGTGATATGTGCAGTCGGTTTTGTGTTTAAGACGTGGTAAATTAAAAATTATATTAATTTCCGTTTTCTGTTTAAGGCGTGGAAAATTCAAAATTACATTTATTTCCGTTTTGATATATATAGGCCTATACATGTTACGGCCATATTTTGCTCTTTGATAAACGTTTTACATCGATGTTCGTATATTTAACTCATGTGGCGGTGTGTAAGAGTGTAATGCGCTTGGTGCAGTCAATATGTGTCCATATTAACAGTGAAATATGTCAACGCTAATGATCTTTGTGTTTTCCCTTGGAGCCTTGGCTCAAATGGTACGAGAAGGTCCGGCTCAGACCTGCCCTCATTTTGCAAAACGACTAAACCTAAGAAACAGTCCGTTTAGAAATAAACTTTGAGACTATTTGAATTGAATTATTCAATTTCTGGATAGCAAATTCGAGAGGTACGAGCTCTCAGTTCATATACCAGTTGATGGTATTAACATAAATGTTCAGTATATAGTGGGATTTGTCAAAGTGTTCATCAATCGACCAACAACAATAAAACAATGTTTTTTTCAGACAGTCCATAATGGCCATTACACAATGTGATTTCTAACTGTGATTCGACTAAATCGTGTACTGCTGTGTTTCGGAAATGCATAAATTTATCAATAATATTTCAATAAAGAATTGTTTCTGCACATTATTATTAAAAACAATATGAATAATAAAATGAATGGTTGGCTGTAATGGTGCCCGTTGATCGCAATTTAGGACATACTTACAGTGGATACTGAAGAGAAAATTAATGAAGGACATAAATTATAAAACAGTTGGGATCATTTGTAGTAAATAAAAAAGATTACTGGGATTTGTAACGTTTTGATTGGTAGACGGACAAGTTAAAAAAAAACCAAAACATGTACAACTTTCAAACGCCCATTTAAGGAAAATCCCCTGGTCAAAACTACAAATCGGAAACGAGAAGCCGAGAACATACTGCCAATGTCAAAATATACCGGTTTGACAGGTGTTTTACGCCATACTTTTTGTTGTTTCACTCACATGATGGTAGGCCAGCTGCCGTGGTAAGTGTGTCGGTCAATTAAACCTACTTCGATGTACCGCTCACCGGTTCGGGTCCGTCTTTCGCACTCCTGTAAAGAGTCACACGGTGTGGCTCCGGCAATCGCGAGGGTGGTTTTTTTTTTGTCTTTTAAAGTTTCCACCATATTAAGGCAAGGAACAGTGTGAAATGGACAACCCGTCCTCCTAAAAGTAAAACATCCTTGCGTGCGACGTTATACCCCAATTAGACAAAGGTATGCAATGGGTGAAGTCTATCATCCTGTATATACCGTTACATGTACCAACAAGCAAAGACAAAACAGGATAAACACAAAGTCGACCGGCTTAGATCTTGGGAGCGACAGTGACACGTTATTGTACACGTTGAATGAAAAACAAGAAAACCCAAGAATTGTTTACATTGATAAAATATATTTGTACATAAGCTGAACTAAACGAGTACATCATACATTTAGTATAAATTAAACAGGCTTATAGATAGTAAACTAAAAACATTAATCTTGACTTCTCATGAAATACTTAAATGTTGGCACATCTGATCCCCAATACTTTTATGTTTAAACTTAATAAAATAAATATACTATATAATACACAAGCTCCTGATATCAAACAGATTTTTTAATTCAGTTTTCTTTGCAGGCACAAGTATATGTAAAAACTATTGGGTCGCATTAACTTCAGTATCTTATAGAAAAAGGGCAATACATTTAAGATTAGGTATTAAACTAAAATCTGTATTTCGAGTGATTAAAACTAGGCCTGATAAGTCTGAAGTTTATTGTTCTTACACCAGCTAAACAATATCGAAATAGATAAAAACAAAATGAAATTTGAATATAACAGATTTCGCACAAATGGCACATTATATGGAGGATACGGTAATACTCATTTTATTTTTTTATATGGGACAAGGGTAAGATTTTAAGCAGAAAAATTAAATAGCACTACGTCTACATGTATATTAATCAATTCACATACATTGTGATAGAAAACATAATTTCTTAACAGTCCTTGCATTTCTTCTTTGTTCATTGTGTTTTGTTATTTACTTATATGACGATGTGCTGCCAGTAGCCACGAACAAGACAGAACATTCACTAGATGTGATATGATGACATCAAAGATCGGCTTTGTGTAGCCCCTTAGTCATGAAAGCGCCAGGGCAACAAGAACCTCACTGCCAACCTCTTTAACTCCATGTATTTTGAGATAATACCCTCTTTGTCAGAACATACATTGGTTCATATAAATTTTGAGGGGTGTGGCTTCACACAATCCTTAGAGAACGTCTGATGGACAGAAGATTCAGTGAGCCAGCCCTCACACAAAAATGTAGACAATCCGCAAGGGAAACAGTCACTTCTTTTATATGTATGTTCAAATAGCTGTGTGACTTTGGATTGCTCTTGTTGCAAACACAATTCTGTGGTATTCTAGCTGTATGTTTATTTGTTATTTATCCAGTTAGGCAAATAATTGTTGTTACCGGCCAACCTTGCCTAGTCTCGTATCTGTTTTAGGGTTAGCTGTTAGGGATTGCACAGCGACTATAGCAGCATTGATGTCAGTCTGTAAGTCACGCAGGTCCTTAATATGTAAGAGCCGTACAATCTTAGCAGCTTCCTTTATGATGTAATCTGGAGGGGAAAAAGCAGGACTATTAGAATACAACCAACTCAGTATGACTGAAAACTTAACTTCTACATACATGTATAATGCCTACAACACTAAGATTGATAGGTCCTTAACGCCGTGCTTAAGGGTATTTCACTTTTATCATGGGGGTGTATTCCAATAATAATCAACACTAGTGCAGCCATAAAATGTGAGGGGTCTGGAAACTGTTGGAAGGTAAATTATTCTCTAGTGCTAACTAATGACAGCATGACTACTCTTTAGACAGACTATCCATAGCCAGAGGGCTAACAACACTAAGAAAAGTAGTTGAAATGTTGTCGAGAATATTTAAAACAAGAGATCCATGAATGGATTTTGACGCCCACCATAAGCTATATTTTAAATATAAATCTGATCTGAGCAGTAGATTTCTATATTTAGCAATAACAAATATTTTCAACATGGCCCCCAGTCGGCCATATTGGATTCTCAAATCTGGGAAAAAATTGT
>JAVFBX010230472.1:0-10864 GCA_034783855.1 Mopalia kennerleyi | reverse complement strand
CGGTCTCAACTTTTGAAATAAATAACTTACATTTGGCGCCCTTCAATAATAGGATTGTAATAAGTTTGTTCACATAACAAAATAAATATTTATATTAAAAGGTGTTAAGATCTTGGATAATTTATACAGGCATTTTAAAATAATATAATGATTGCATTAACTTGATAAGAATTAACATTATTTTAAAATGAACACAAAAATATAAAAAAACATCTTATTGAAGACAAAACAAATTTATTTTACTGTATCTGAATTTGTCTGAATAGCTGTGAAAGACAACAATTAATGTTAGCATAAACTTGTAAAGGTTTTTACAATTACATTGTACATGTAATTGCTTAAACTATTTATTCCAGCGCTAATTTTAAATTTTAAATGTTTTAACATGACATGCCTTAACTAAGGAGAAGAATTACAGTTAACAATATCTTAACTTAAAGAGGTATGTCTTACAGTAAATACTAGTTTTATTTTTTACCACTAAGATGTTTGTCACAATTATGGAACATGATTGAGATACTTTTTGATTTCTGCGTAATTACATGTAGTCTTATACATGTACAAGTTATTCTTATTTGCACTTATTTTAAACGACTTTGTTCTATTTGATTTTAGGTTTGCTGGTCATCTCAACAGGTTATTTCAAGTTAATGCTAACTAGTCAGTGTGGAGAACATTTTCAAGCTTAATATCTAAATACATCTTAAATATAAAGATGTCAATGGCATATTTTGTCTGTGGGTATATGACAAAACAACAACAACCATTCTAACAACATGTTATTATGTGTATACTAAGTGCACAGTAAATCAATACATTCATTGTGAACATGTATATTTACATATCGATTCCCTTACTTTGGGACATGTACGGATCAGTGTCTGATGCATCTGCTAGTGATATATACCAATGATCACTTCCAAATTAAGACATATAGTGATAGACGTTTATCTGATTTACAACTAAGCCACATAAAGTGTTCAAGATATAGAAGAAAAAATAACAATTTCTTGGCAGGAAAAATGAAATGATCAGAAAAAATAATTATAATTAACTAATAATAGTGATTGTTTTACTGTGGACACAACATCATACCAGCATTTTTACCAACCTCCTATCAAATTAAAACCACAAAATAAATAATATGATATAAGTATGTAACATTTAGTTCATAAAGCTTTTTCTCATGCAAGGTCACATATTCACAAAAATGAACAACTCCATGTTACCGATTCAAACTTGTCTCTGTTTGACTGGGAGTTTCAGTTTGTAATAAAAAAATTAAAAATTAATTCCTTTTTTTAAATTAAGTAAACAAAAACAGCTAGAACTTAATCTGTGCATAACAGATTTTCCTGCGTTGTAAATTATAAATGTCTGAGAGTCATTATTTTCATATTCTACAAATATTCATCAGTTGTGTAAGTTTGTTCCTTAGAGGGCTACCACACTCTAAATGTCGCTTTGTTAATTGTCTATTTCAAGCTTTTTGCCATGAACCATTATTAAAACCAAAAAACCCCAAATTAACAAATGTGGAAATGATTATATGTTCCTAACTAAAATTATTAAAATGTTTACCTAAAGTTTCTTAAAATACAGAAGCGGAAATTATGATTTATGCAATTAGATTTACAACCCGAGCAAACTGAGAATTTATATTGCCAGGAAGGTCCAAACAGCTAGCAATGTGTTAGCGTCTAACTCTTAAACTGTACATATTTGTTAAGCTTAACAAGGGGAAAATTCTATTTATGTCAAAATACTTGTTATATGAATAGTACATACCTGGATAGTGTTATTTGAAAGACCTTGTAGCCAGCAATAAAGGTAGCTAATCGGGTAAGGCTCTGTTTGCCGGAACCTCCCACCCCCACAAGCAGACTATGACCCCCGGGAGTTCTGATCACACGAGAAATCTTCACCAAGTGAGTCATGGCATCCTAAAAGACATTGATAGCATATAATATTCATTGATAAACAATCTTTGAATTCATCCTACATAAAGTTTTCCAGAAACTCATTCTCTCCTCATAAGAAATTTTTCCACAATATTTAAAATGCCAAAAAAAAGCCTTTGATTTGAGAGAGCAAAAAAAACAACAACATATAAAGTATAAGCTTAAAATCATACATATTCCTATTTTCAGAACAAAATATAAAGTAAAATTTAGCGAAATAGCATCACAAACATAAACTTTTAAATTTCTTTTTCCAGGTCGAGTTATTGATAAAATATTCATTCTGTGTCATAATAAACTAAAAAATTTTAATATAAACTTGCAGATTCTCAGATTTCCAGCATTCCTTACTTTGAAGAAGACCAAGTCCATCTTTGCTCCGCGGACTGTCTCATTATACTGGGCCATGTAACCTGTTAATCTCTCAGACAAAGCTTCAAACGAGTCAACTGGCTCATAAATCTTTGGAGCTTCCAAATCAGCATCTTCTGGCTCCTCCCCTGAAAGTGATTGACAGGATTGTTATCCAATAATAAAGCTACTATTGCTTTTTAAACAAACACACATAACTTGTTATAAATACATATTGAAGATCAATGAATCGAGGTAAAACAGTTCGCTATATAAGTTTAGCAATCCTTGTGGTTTACAATTTATTAATATAAAACTACAATTTGCTGTGAATGACCGTATAGAATAATTCCTATGTTTTCTGTGCCAAATGCTGCTGCCCCACAGAGTCATTAGGACAGTAGTTTGACACTAATCAAAATGTGCACTATATCAACATTTTCACCATGCAAACATGATACAAAACACAGGATATTTTTAACATTCCTTAAATATTACATGTATATCAATATTGACAGTATGGAAACCTTAATGGTAAAAAAAGCCCATTTCAGTCATGGATTTTATTAATTAGAAAGTTAACTATCAGTGGTACACATATTTACCATAAAATATAATTACCAAAAACTAAATTACTGCATGCGGTTTTACAAGAATATTTAGCATTTTTTAAAAATATACATGCTATAATTCATGCTTTGAAATCTAACCATTTTAATTTTGCAATATTTTGATCACATAAAAGAAAACAATCTTGGTGGGACAACTTTGCTTTAATAATACTGTGAACATTTAAATACACTAGCAAAAGCCACATTTGGTGATTTTTTCATATTGTGAAAAAGTTACAACTCTTGTGATGTGAGAAATTGACCACGATTCAATAAGCAAGATTTGTGAGGTAAGATATATGCTACTGGCTTACATGGAATGATTGCAGGACATTTATTAAAAAAAATAAAATTTGTAAAAAGAGAAGTACCCTTTCTGCGATCTACTCCTGTTAGAAAGTTATTAAGAAAAAACAGAGGGATGGGTTAATATGTGTCAGAAATAGTTAAATGGGAAGTAGAAATAAAGATTTTCAAAATGTAGGTAAAGTATCTTGTGTTAAAAGTAATAAAAGATGACTAGACAGATTTGAACTGTCAGTTCTTATTTGAAAGTGGGCAAGGTAGACAACTAATTTAAGATTTTATTGAATGTTTGTTAACCAAAAAGTATCATTTTAGTATGTGTTTTATGTTACATTTTAGACGGCTCATACAGCTCTTATTCTGTTCTCCCAACAAAAACTATAAATGGTTTGCCTCAGGGGTAAATCATGCAGGAAAGTCAAATGGAGTCTGGCAAATGAAAGGGGTCACTGCAACGTCAGAGACACCTGTAATTAGTGATAAGAGTTAAATTAACATACCTGTGGGCTCAGGTGGGTCTCTCATAAAGTCCACAAAATATGGCTCCTCGGCCATCTGATTAGCTATGGCTGAGCCAGTGTCTTCCTCTGCTACCTGTTAGATAAATATAAGTGAAACAGTTAGTTCAGATATTCATAAACTTTGGGGCAATAAATTGCTATTCTGTAATTCAACTGATAACAGATTTTCCATGATCTGTAGATTTTATATTCTTTCATAGTGAAAGAAACAAAACACCATAAAACTGATAGGTTATGCATAAGTATATAAATGCTTATTTTTTCATAGCATTTTAAAAGTTGTTTCATCTAAATAGATATAAATAAAGAAAAGGTAGGCAGGTGATCAACATCTACCAAGCGTTGTCATTTTAACAAAATATAAGACAAAAATCACACAAATGGAAAAAAAAGTTACCTGTTTGATGGCCTTTTCAAACCAGTCTTTGTCAGACATCTCAGTGAATCTATCAACTACGACACGACAACACTCGTGTTTCCATAAGGCCATTAAAACATCAGTACAGTTCACTGTTTCAGATGTGGTGTTCAACATGCCCTATAATAATTACAACAATAACAGCATGTAAGCTTGGCATGGAGTGAGAAAAATAAATTTAATGTAATAGTTCCTGCTTATCAAAAGTAGATTGATCTGTTCAACCCATCAGGGCCGCTGCAGGAATGGAAATAAGGGCAGGTGATGGGCGATCAATATCTGGCAAGATGAGTGACTTTTTCTATGTTAAATAAAAACATTTTCCCAAACTCACAGCTTGATTTTAAACTAGCCGATTAAAATATCTTTGCTTATTTCAAACCATGGAGCTTGATTGCCTTAATAAAATCATATTTAAAATTTTAACTTGACCCAGATGGAGCTGGGTTGCATTCATAAAATCATTTTAAATTTTTTACTTGACCCACCTGCCAGATTCGACTGAGATCTCTGAGGTTAAAGACGTAGTGAAATTTAGCTGGTGTTGGTAACATCTTGATCTTTGTCCTCTGCCAGAGTTTTCTTGTGGCAGGGACCAACTGTAGAATGAGGTCACTAACTTCAGGTGCAAAACCTCTCTCCTGTGAGGGAGGAAAATAAGAATATTTGTTAAACAACAGAAAATGAAATTATTTTGTTATTTTCACTTATTTGTTAGAATATTTCAGAAAAAACTCATAAATCAATAAATAAGAAAATTAAATCTGACACTACATTTAAATAAAATTCCAAGAGGAATGAAGAGCAAATTGTGAATAGAAATAAATGACTGACAATAGACTAAAATTACTTTACATAGATTAGTAAAAAAAAACCCACAAGAGTATTTGACACTTGGAAATGCAAACACTTACGATAAGAGCTGATCAGAGTAATGTCCCTTACCTTACAGAAGTGGCCTTGACCTACAGTTGAGAAGATCTTGTCAATAGACTGGTTTGAAGGAAGGGTACAATTAAAGATGTTAAACTGTCTCTTGAGTCGTTGAGGGATGTCGTTTCTACCACCCCCTGGATGGATCATGGCTGCAATTATCTGGACGTCAACAATGTTTGTAAACTCCCCTGGTTTCTCTAAGTTATAGAACCCATGCGTCTCCATCATTTGCCTCACAATCTCATTCGTGATCTGTACAAATTTAGACAAATGTATCATAAAACAATTAAATCCTGTATGGGCTACTTTAAAGCGAAATGTGACAATTACAAACAGTTGTTGTAAATATTTTAAGCCACTATTTTAAGAAAAAAGTGTTTCTTTAATTCTTTTAAAATTAATCAATTTTTTTAACAAATCTGGTGAAATAGATAAAGAAAAATACACCCATTTTGCTTACATCTTATTTCCTACATTAGGTTTAGTTCAATATAACAGGAGGACACCACATTTGATAGAAATGTAACATATTCTGTGTTGAATGAAAAAAAAATAGGTTATTAGTTATTGCTCACCTGGTCTCCCCATTCGTTGATTACAGGCATGTTGATATCATCCACAAAGACAGTCATCTTCTTACCAGCTGGTGGCCCATAGGTCGTACCCATCCTCTTGTCTACGTAACTTTCTACTGTTCTCTGTAACATACATTTCTCAGCTGTTATAGAGTTAATTAATGAAAAAATTAATTCATTCGTTATTGAAAAAGATTTAAAACTGAATAGAATTTGTTTTTATAATTATTAATATACATATCATGCTCTCAGCTTTAACATATTTATGGGAAGCAATCTTGTCAGCCTTAGTCAAACTTTTATTTAATTATTTTGTCTGACTTGACCAAGATTTAATCACAAAGCCTAAAGTTTTACAGCTATAGGAGATTACCCAAATTTGAGTCTATTTATTAGTTGTGATAAAAAAACAAAACAATCTAGGATTTAGAATGCGGACTACAAGGGAATTTCCATTCGTAATTTTAACAAATAAGACATGACAACGTGGAGCCTCTAACCACAAGGCCATCACTGGGGAGAAACACAATTTACCTGGAACATCATAGGTGTGGTAGCACTGGAGAAGTTAAGACTTTTGAAGAGATGATTCTCGGGATCCATCTTACCACAGTATCCTTTCACCATGACTGTCTTAGCTGTCCCCTGAAATAGTTAAATTTCAATAGGAATAAGCTTATTGAACTTGGTTTGTTGGGGGTTTTATGTCATACTTAAGGTTATTCCACTCATATAGGAGCATGCCAGCTCATTAGGTGAATGATTTTAACCATGATGACATTGGCAGCAAACAATGACAAGACAGTCACAAGACAATACAAATACACTACAAACAGATCTGCCACTTAGCTCTGAGAGCACCAGGGTAAAAAGAAAGGTCTCCAACCATTTACCATTCGAGTAAGACACTGCTGTAGGCAAGTATGGTAGACATTCTAATTTCATCCAGAAATTCTAAAAGTTACCAAAAATTAGATTTATTCCATATTTTAACAGTTACAACTAATCAAATCAAATTATTTCTTCTAAAAGTGACAAATAATTCTCCTAATTGAATATTGTTTGAATAATTAAATTAATTGTATAATCAAATAGTTACCTGTTCACCAATAAGGAGAACGGCCTTAGATTGTTTAGCTATGGTGCTGACGAGGAAGTCTGTCCTGACATTGTCCACATTGGGTACAAGGATAGAGGTATATTCTGGGGTGAAATCCTTAGGGTATTCATACTCGGGCACCTGCAAAATAACGGGGAAAATAATAACTTGTGACCTTTACACCTGTGACCATTCTCTTCATTAACAGGTCATAACAGAATTAGCAACTAAGCAAAAAAATGCTGTGACAATTCCCTTCACTTAACCAGTCATTACTAAATTAGCAACAAAACCAAATTGCTGCGTAGGGAAATTAATGCTTCACCCTCATTAAGTACAGAGTGTATTGCAATTAATGAAACATACTAGCATTAGCCGGGTGCCTGTTTTATTCTAAAGTAAAAGAGTCATATCAGTCGCCTCCACCAGGATTTGAACTCGTGACTAGTAGAGCCAGTGTTCTAACTGACTGAGCTACAGAGGCTCATGGTAGTGTGACCACAGATCATAGACAAAAAGTATGCTGAAGTTGAACTGCCTTACCCGATTGCTCCAGTGTTCCCATTTCCCATCTTCAGCCACTACATACTCAAAGAGAGTATCCTCCCCTGTTGTGGCAGGTAAAGGCAGCTTGCAATTCTCCACCATATGACTCTCCATCTATAACATACATTGTCATTTAATAGCGAGCTCCAATCTGTATCAACTTTATTTTCCTCTTATTCTTCCCACTTGTATTAATATTTTACATGATAATATACACATTTGTATGGAAACACAATAAAGAAAGATGTAAATGTTAACATGTATTTTAATAGACATGTCAGTGAGGAGTGAGGAATTTTGAGTTTGATTAAATGGTGGATAACACCATGCTTACAGGTATTTCTCTTTCATGAGGAATCTTTACTTCAACTGTAAATAAACACAGTAACACAAGTATTTTGTTTGTTCGATTGGAGTTTAACGTCGTACTCAAGGGTATTTCACTTATATGACGACGGATTGTCCACTTCACACAGTTCCTTTCCCTATTATGGTGGAAAACCGAGGAAACCTCATAAAAACCACCCCTGCGATTGCCGAAGCCACATCTTGTGACTCCATAAGTGTTCTGCTCTATTGGTAAAATAATGTCCCTCCAATGTTAAGTGAAGTCAGCAGGACTATGCTAGAAACATACTGTCCTAAGCTAGGGGGAGTTTCAGTTTGATTGCGATGACATTGGTAGTATCACAAGGTCACAAGTAAACACTTAACATGGCGGCATGCACCAGATAGAATTTTTACTACACCAAACAAAAAGTATATAAAACATGAAGTTCCTTCAAATAGTATATTTTGATGCATTTTAACACTAAACAGACACCAATATTTTTTTTAAAATAAAATATATTTAAGATCTGCTCACCTTCTTTCTGTCTGGAAGTTCTAAGAGGGCACCAAGTGACCACATGATAGCAAACACAATCAGCCTCTCCATGTGGTCTTTAGAGATGTCCCTCCCCTCTTCACCACCAGGTATCAAGCCATCCAATAGGTCTATAGCTTGACGAATGTCATTACAATCCAGAGACTGGAAATAAAAAAACACAGAATGGTCTGGACATTTTAATAGACAGGAGACATATTATAGACACATATATTCTAAAAGTAAAAGTTTATTGTGTTTAGTGCACAACATGTGTCATCAACACTAAATCTGTTAAACAATCATATGTTATGGTTCTGCTTAAGTCATATAAATCACCACTTTAGAAAAGACTTATTTCGTGCAATGTCGGACATGTGGTATTAAGTGAAGTGTGACTTCTTATATTCAAGTTAAATGGCATATAGTGTAATTGTCTAATAGTTGATAAAAACATTAAATGTAATTGGTCCTGCTAGCAGTACATCTTCTCATTATGTATTATTTATATGGGTCTATTATAAGTCATAAGTTATTACGTATGAACAGGTAACAAGACTTACACTCATTTTTGGTTCGAGAGTTTGCTTGACAAATCTCTGTAGATCAGGGAAGATGGACTCAAAGGCATTCAGAATGATCTCTTTTTGGTGCGGGCGATTCAGTAACCATCCTGAATTAGACCATTTTAATACAATTATTATACAATATACACTGGTCGAGTGGTACTTTACACCTGAACTGAAATCTAATGATAAGGTATGATCAGAAGTATTCAATAACTTTGTTTCTTGTCTTACTTAAGGGTATTTACTCATGATTGTGTGCCAGCCCAATGGAATTGTGTTCAAATTTATTTATTCTTATAATCTTTCAGGCATACAATATTGATTGAGGAAATACCACCAAGAATCTGACTTTTTTTACTACCAAAGTCGAACCACTTTGAAAATCTTTTTGTACAACTGATTGTGTACAATCAGAACAATGGGTACTTTTCAATGGAATATTTTAATTTTTGTAACTTACAAATACAGGATAATTTGTAATGAAGTAAGATTTCTAAGATGTCATAATGTAACTTGTCATTATTATATTAAATAATGTTTCCAAAGAACTTACCTAGTAGAATTGGTTTCCAGTCTAGGATAGAGCTGCTCATGAAGACCATACCATTCCTGGAGACAGTGGCTGGAGAGGCATTATCAATGTTATGTACCTCAAAGATAATCTTACAGTTAGGAGCCATGGTGATACGATCACCGTTAGCCAAGGTCAATGTCCTGTTGTCATCCAGTACAGAGTTCAAGTTTTCAATCCAGATAGCATCTACTGGTCCGTCCAAAACTATCCAGATGTGGTCAGTCTAAAGTTAAGATAGTACCAGGAATTACAAGAAATGAAAACAATAGGAAATCTAATGGGTTTGCTCAAATGAAAAATAAACAAATCATAAAATCCATATAAAGAGGACAAACATATGTTGTACAAATTACTGTCAGTAGTTGCTAGATCACTTAACTAGTCATTGATTAAAAGATTTGAACATCTGATAAGCTACTCATTCTGAATTACAACAAGAATAGTGAACTGAAATACATAGTTGCTGAATTTTTCTTCCGATCAAAACATGGTCCATTGAGTCAAGTGAAATTATTCCAATTATTAGTAAGCCCCATCGGTACATCTTTTTTGGAAATGAAATATATACAAGGTAAGAGAACTGAAAGAGGCTGAGTGTACCTTTTTAGCTTTCAGAGTTTTTCTCCAGAGTGTGGAGAAGATACCATCTGTCCAGTCATTGGTGGCCACATCAAGACGACCAAACATCTGAGGTGCCGTGATAGCTTTAGGGTTCATCCTCATCTCTTTGTGCACTTGGCCACAGTCTGTCATGGACTTCATGAGGGTGTTAATACAGCGTGTCTTCCCAGAGCCACTTGGTCCCAGTGTCATCATACCGTGACGTACATTCTGTGTCTCATAGAGCTGAATCAGTTTCAGAACCCATGGGTCATGGTGGATCAGGTTGCTGGATATGACCTGCAAAACAAAACAAGGATCAGTTCATGCTCACAAAACCAAAGACAGGTTGTTCACTTATTAATGCGGGAATAAAAAAAATTTCACTTATTCTTACAAAATATTACCGACAATACAACTATAATGTGAAATTTACCTGTTTCTCGATGGCTGCTTCAATCTCAGGGTAGCCTGCCTTGTCTAACTGCATACCAGGGAAAAGATCGTCTATCAGAGACATAAACAGGGGTTCATCCTCATCAATCTATAATAATAAACATAAACATATAAACATGTTAATATGTCAAACAATGACAGTTAAACAATAATCATTTACTTTGCCAGTATCATTTCCATTACCCTTGTCCTAGGCCCAATGATTTTCCATTTCAAAAAATGACAAATTCCGTTTCAAATTTTAGGGATTCCGTTTTAATTCCATTTCAATGTCAAAACCCTAATTTTTATAGATGAGGTTGACAGAAGTTATCGCAAAATCACTATTATTCCTTAAATCACTCAGTTTTATTCAGGAACAGACGAAAAAGTTTCATTTTCCCTATCGCTGTCAATAAGTTATAATTAGGTCTTCCAAAACCTATCCTATTTTTTTAAAAATCAAGGAAAGTCTCAATTTTGCTACCAAATGTGTT
>JAVFBX010230461.1:0-10864 GCA_034783855.1 Mopalia kennerleyi | reverse complement strand
TTCGGCTGTTGCGATATTATTGCTCTAATTATAAACCGATGTTCGATTTTGTTCAAATGAAGCGCACAATATGCGCTATGGAGGTTCAACATATACTTTCAAACGGCGTATAAATAAGTCGATACACCTTTATCGGTTAGACGTATGTGTGTTTACATGTTAAACAAATTCTAATATTTTTTTCCTGTTTGTCACCCATTGTCTTAGTTTTTCTTAGAATTATATGTTTAACATATATACCCTTCATTAAGTGATTTTATCTCAATGTATCAATTCGAGTCCGTCTGTCGACCCTCAGGTGTATGGGTGAGTCACATAATGAGGCTTCGGCAATCGCGGGAGTGGTTTTTACGAGGTTTCATCCCGGTTTTCCACCGTAATTAGGCACGGAACAGTGTGAAGTGGACAATCCGTCGTCACGGCATATAAGTGAAATACCCTTGAGTACTACATTAATCCCCAATCAAACAAACAAAATAAACAATTTATCAATTGATATTTAACAACACTATGCATTTATCCACTATTTTCATCTCTGGCGACAATGTACAACTATGAACCATAAATTACTGAACGTAGGAAACTAAAATGAAGTCCATACATTATACTTATACTTGTCAAGATTATATGTCAGGGCATGTCCTATACGTTTTGGGTACAAAGCAAAACTGTAACCATGAAAACATTCAGCCCCTTACACAACGGGCTGCAAAATATAACCAAGAAAATTCATAGTAAATTATGTATTCAAATAAGATCATATGACGTGACATACATGTCCAACTTTAATCAAACAGCTTTATCTCTAATTCGTCTAATGTGAGCAGGCTTTGACATGAGATTCATCAGTCTGCACTGAACTCACGATCGGACGAATCGGAAGCCTTATTTCAATACCACGTTTCTTATTCTAATATACAAGATCAATTTAATCGACGTCTGCATCGTTATCATTCTTATTCTGGACTCGATCTGAACTTTTGCTTTTCCCATCAACCGCCTTCTTCTTTCTTACGGTGAAATCGCAGTTGTTGGTAAAGTGCTATAGATACCCGGGAATTGTCTTTATCTGATGGATCGCAAAACCTTTCTGTGGAATTGTGATTAATGGCTCCTGTTACATCTAGTCTAATAACCACCTACGCTAGATTTCCATATCAGTTGCGACGGTATACCTGTTTTCATTTAATGTTAGTCTAACTACATTGCTATTCTATTTCCCTATTTAAGCTCTCTTAGATTAAAAGATAAGCTATTTATTTAAATGGGACGTATCCAATTACAAAGAAGATTTAATTAAATACATAATTAAGTTCTTTAATATTAAAGTAATCTGATGTTTATCTAGCAGTGCTTCATCTACTTTATTTATTTAGATACATGCAATATACATTCAAAAAGTATTGGCCATAATGTTCATTTCATCTTGTAACATAAACAAAAATTGCATATTTAACTTGAACATGTAATTGGTGTAGATGATCGTGTTACACCGTCAATATTTGCTCAGATCGTGATGGCAACTTTTATATTTTCAACCGAGGTTATCAGTAATAGTTTGAAAATGTGTAAACTCGTTGGCGCTACACTGTGCTAAAGGTGACGTTAGGGAACAAGATATATCGTGGCATTATAAAATTCAGAATGCACCAATTATCCCAGAAGCGGAAATGGCTGTTCGCCACACTAGACCGGAATCCCACAGCGTTTGTGGTCATGAGAACGCGGTATCAATATTTGAGTTGTGAAGTATACATGGATCAGCATGAAATGTACTCTAAGAGATTTCTGTCCGGGAGAAGCTGTTGCTTGTTGGCCTTGCGGCTTTACAAAGGTTCCCTAAAATATGGTTAGCTCAAACGCTGTAGGTGCAATCAAAACTAGTTATAAACTGTTCGCAGTAATATGCTTGCTCAAGTATGAACATCATCCATGTCATGACAGACGTGGCACATGCTACAAAGAAGCACCCGAAAAATCCCCAAAGCTGGCTCAAAGCACGAAACGTAGTCTGCTGCGTTGACCCAACCAGAATCACTAAATGTCGGTCTCCTTAAGATAAGACCTAGCTCAAACATGAAAAATACCAGCCAAAACAAAGTCTAACTGAACAAGTATATACGAAACAGTATAAAAAGACCCAAGCTAGAGAAGCAGTCAGCTGCGATGGACCTAACATGCTAAAGGCCGAAAAATCGGCCCCTTAATTAAGATCATAAAAAAAATTAACAAGCTCAAACATTAACGGTACTGTTTAGAAACAGTTATAATTTTGCGCATTACAATGCTGGTATGGCGGTATGAAGGTAATTCATAACAGACTGATCACACGCAAAGTTTATTTCTGTTTCTGAACAGCTACAAAAATGCCCACCGAAGAGCCAGAAAGGGTCCCAAACAGAGCTAGCTCTAACATGATCGATCCAGCCAAAACAAAGTTTACCGGAACAAAGTACATCCCAAAGAGTTAAAAATGACCCAAAGAACTAACGCAGTCTGCTGCGTTGAGCCTACCACAATTGCTAACGTTCGTCCTTCCTTATGTACCTTAACAAATCGACCTTGTAAAAATGATATTGTCCAAAGGGAAAGCTAATAAATGACCATAAATCAACAATCAACAAACCTGTTCTTTTGGTACAATGTTTTATTTTGTTTGAAGTACACCAGTTCGTCTTCCACTGAACATTTACTTGGGTTTACGTTTTTCAAGCCATACAATTTAAAAAAGGACAACGTTTATGCTCCGAAAGCATGCTATATTCTAGACATGAGATGATTATATATCGTTGATACCAAAGAAGCAGAAATAAGGAAAAGATGTGTGGAAACACAAATAGCTGAGATCATTGCCCGCTGTGTCTTTTATAACTTCGTCCCATGGTCAGTCACCTTGAGAATAGGCTTAACCATTTATCAAACAATTTTTTTTTCACATCCAAGGTTAGAAACAGTTTCTTAAAGCCTTGTTCTCCTTTAGAAATCTAGATGCTTCTTTCATACAAATATATTTTATATCAATTCCCAAATAACAGAAGTTATCTTTAATTATCGCCATTATAAACCCACTGGACTTCTCTTTTATATTTAGTAGAGCCAAAAACAACCACCTTTGTTTAAAATATATTAAGGGTTATATCACACCTAATATAGTACATTTGCAAAACTATTGGTGATTCAGACAATAAAGCGGCATTATCCGAAAATAATAAAACAAATATCTGGAACTCATAAATATAATCTACATCACTGTAGGTTTCTAGATCGCTAGAAATATCGTTGATAAACGAAGACAATAAAATCGGCAAGAGTAGCTCCCCTTGTTTAGGCCTAAACAGGTTAAAAACTGACCACAATGACCTAACACAAGCACTAAAGGAATTATACATCGTCTGAAAAGCCGTAACAAAAAGCGTTTTACATCCAACTACCAAGGATTTATGCCAAAATACATTTGTTTACAGAATCAAAAGCTATTTAATAGTCTATAAAGTACAAAAAAAGTTTGTTGCAACTTTTCAGTGCATTAAAAATGATATTGTATAAGCAAAATACACAATAAATAATACTCCTTTCACTTCTAAACCCAAACTGAACATCTGACAAAACATAACTAGTTTCAGCCCAGTTACATAAATGATTATTCAGAATAATGGAACATAACCTTGACGAAAATGCTCATTAGAGTTACCCCCCTATAATTGTCGTTGTTTTTGTCATGTTTATATATATATATTTAATAAATGTAGAGCAAACCTTTGCTTGCCTCCATATATAGGTACAATGACACCTTTTGGCCAACGTTTTTGGATAAAAAGAATTTATAAATCTATAATTGAACAAGGTTTCCATGTAGGCTAAAAGCATTGTTTTACCAGCAAAGTCTCGTACGTGTCTTTAGTTGTTGTACAGTGTGCCCTGTCATGTATAGAAGGCGGAAAATCATGCTGTGCATAAACAATTGCATCCTGTTTTACTTTGAATGCAGTGCGTTGAAAAAAGTAAACCCCAATAATTGTTTTTAGGCAATAACCAAAACCATTTCAAAGATGCTGGATTATCGTTCTGGTGTTATTCAAGTAGATTCAAATATGGTTCTAAAAGAAAGGCGTTTGAATTGTTGATTTATGGTTTTTATTAAGCATTTTATTTGGGCCATGGTATTTTAACTAGGTCTATCGCTATTAAAGTCCAAATGACAATTAATGACGAGACTATGTGATCTGCTAACACAAGTTTGCTCAAATGCTTACGTGATAAACAATAAAAATGTGACATAACAATATAGTTTTTCTGCTTATTTATAGCAATGTTCCTAAAATTAAATATGACAATTGTTCTTTCTGAATTGCAGCATTTCACAGTGTAGCTCAAGAGGTTTCGAGAAAACTTTCGACAAAAAATGAAGTGCTAGAAATCGTGCAAAACCCATCCAGCTGTACACTTACAAAGAACTGAATCAACATGTTCAAACTTAAAATTAAATTATTTGTAACTGGAATTTACAAACAAATAAATCTAAAAAAATGAACAATTTGGACCTCGAAGGGCTTGTCAATCCTTGAAAGGATAAAACAAATGTTGTGCCTTTTAGCCCGAGGTTTTCAGTAAAATCTACAAGTATATGTCAGCAGCATGTTTTAACTGCAGAAGTATGTCTCAAATTGGACCTAAAAAAGCCGGCATGCTACTCAAGTATTCAATACAGTTCTTTTTCTAAATTTTCGAAGTACTGTTGTCCTTTGGATTTGTTGATGAATTTCACAAGGAAACATTCCATTATTACTGTAGAGTTTCTGTTTTATCGCTTCTTCCATATCTAGCCCAACGGGAATGGGAAAAGAGGACTTGATCAATCCCGAAAGCCTTCAATTTATAGTATTGAACTGATCAGCAGATTGAACAGCAAGGAAACTGTGCTGTAAAATTGACAACCAATATCACCAATGGGATTCTTTATCCCGTCAGGGCTATTGGATAAACTTATAATGTTTAAATATATATTTGAATTCCAAGCAATTATCTTCAACAAACTATACCATAAGAGCTACGGTATACAGCACAACCATTTTCAGGTCTACTGAAGATGGTTAAAGAAAAAGAAATATACAATCATCATGACTTGTTCACGAATTTTGAGCGTGTTTAAGATGTCACAGTACTCTAATACACAATAAATATTATTAGATGTGCAGTTATATAATACTATATTATTATATGGTGAGCTTCGTAACCATGAATTTTGTACAGGGTACAAAACGCATTGAAAAAAATGCATGCGGCATGCCTGCAGCACGAATCGCGACAGGACCCTTTATTGTTACCGACCATACATTCGGCCAACTACGGTTACTACGTAAGCACATTTACATACATATAATATGCTATACCCTATTGGACATTTGGGTCATACAGCAACATTAGTTTATATTAGAATTTACGAAATGCTGCAATATAACCCGGTTAAACAAAATCATTTCTTCTATTTCCATTTTATCGACATGCAGATTTTCATCAAGATACATATAAAGATAGAGAGTATTCCGCGCTCGGGAGTTAACATTAATACTGATGTGACCGTAGATAGCATTCCCCTCTTGGGGAGTTTTAATTCTATCAGATGTGTCTATATCACCTTTCTGACGTTATCTACGCTATCTCAGACTTTCAATTAGTTTCCGCGACAGTTCCAACCCCATGCCCCGAAATCGAGCAAGAAGCAAGCTTGAACTCTCTTAAGTATAATAGAGTAATTTCTGGATCAAAAATACTCTAATTTACTGACCCAAGTCAGTGCAGCCCGTAGAGAAAGATCTACAGCCTTCACCTGGATAAAAAAATCGTGGTCGTTCTGTCGTGAGACTCTGCAGCTCAGTCAGCTAGAACGCTGGCCCTGCTAGCCAGAGACCCGAAACTCCAGGTGGGGACAAGCCAAATTGTCTTTATTATAAAAAAATATATAATACGAGGGTAAGTTTTTATTATGTGCTTATTTATGATACTATAAAATATTCGGGCGACATTTGGTATTATCAAAGATCAGTTTTTATAACAACCTTCCCAAAGTGTAATCAGGCCAGTGGCTGCCGATTGATGGACATTTTAATATTTTACTGAACTATGCATCGACTCAGTCGAGCATGAACCCCCTCTGGAGAACTGTCAAGGACTTTCATGACCTCGGGGTCCCCTCAACTGCTGATAGATAAGCAGCTTCTAGTTGTAGTTTACCGCCTTTCGGTGTGAATTAATTTAAAAAACACAATCTATGATAATTTAAAGGGCTGCCAGAAAAAAATTGAGATTATGTTTGATAATTTCAAACATGTTTATTTTGTTTAGTTGCGCCCGCATATTACAACACACTTTTATGGGGACATCCAAGTTTGACCTAGCTTCTTCTCTACGAGGAGGTGAGAAAGTAAATGCCAGTTAACTTTAACATTCGCACCTCCTCGTAGAAAGTGTAATGTGTTGTTATATGCGGCATTTTTTTCAGGTCGCAACTATACAAATTTAACTTGTTAACAATATTGAACAGACTGCGCAAGCACAAACGATGAATAAACAGATCTAATAACCCATGTGTTATTGTATATGCCATTTTAATAATTTATGCTGCGGAGGATTATCAGAATCCACTGCCTTGGATTTCCAATTTGAAAAAAACAATCCAGTATTTATAGCAGCCTTTATTCCGGTTACTAGCAAGCCTAGAGGTAGATACATGCATAGTATAAACTTGTTGGCTTTATAATTACAATCACGAGTGGCTACCTTGGTGCTATTATAATAGGGTTATACGCCTAGTATTTTTTGGGGTTCTCACAAAATCACACGATGTATACATAGTTTTGAGAAGTTCTTTATGTATACTGTAGGCCTACAGTTATAATATACATATTATTTTTATTTAAACAAATATGAGATTTATCACAATAAATTATAGATTATTGCTCTTCCCAGTCTTAGCACACCTTTTCGCCGAGTTTATTGCCCTTCTCAGTGTGGGCTCACCAAACACACAGTTCAGTGGTGGATTAAGGTGGTGGGGGCGCATGGGACGCACCCCTCCCCTTTCGAGGCTAAACAAAGAGAGGCCAGCCAACAAGCACGAAAAATTAGACATCTAACTGGCTGAATTGAATGGAAACGATGTACTAGTTAGGTCTGGAGGTGTGCGCGATGGTTTTGCTGTATATGCTTGACAAACATCATATCACATAACCTAGCACTGCTAACGGGATCTAAACTCGAAAACATTATCGACATTTATCAGCTAATCCGAAAGTAGTGATGAAGTACATATAGAAATGGTTTTAGTTTTGACAGTCTCACAAGTATCATAACTTTCGCATCATAAAATCGTCATGTTGCTAATGTGGACAACGATTATTCTTTTTAGAAAATGGATAGTAAAATATCAAACTTCTCAACGTCCTCGCCCAGAATATATTTCCAAAATCAGCCTAGATTGCATGTTGCTCCGCCTTTCCTCATTCTCAACGCGCACGGGATCTAGGCGGCCCCTGGACCCGCGCCCTTTTGTTACGTTTTTATGTTAGAAATGTTAAACGGCTATCACAAAAATATGTTCCTAGCTTTCAGATTTTTCAGCTGTTACGGTTGCAAAATATAGGTCAGTTCTGCGTTTAGAGTGACTGGGTTGACACCTAGACGTTTGGACTACAGAATACATGTGTTAGATTGGTTGCCCCATTTAAGATCGATCAATCAAACTGACGGTATAAATTTGCGGAGATTGCATCTACGGGCTTCCTCATTCTTGAAACTTCTGGGGCCTACGCGACCCCTGGACCCTAGCCTATTGAGCTGTGGTTGTCGAGCCCTCCCCTCCCCATCCGCCATTGCTGAGTTGATGTGTCCTTCCCAGTTTGAGTTCAATAAACACCCAGTTCAGTGCCCATCCCCGTCTGAGCCCACCATTTCACCCTTTCCTTTTATGTATCACAATTAATGAACTGCATCGACAGATTTTTTATCGTAAAAAATATTATGTTCAAACTTTTTTCATGTTCGACAGATGTAGGGGATTTTAAACTACATGAAATAGCTTGTCTTCGGCATAAAAGATAGATATCTAATGGTTTGGGGACTTTTTATTCAACTACTAAGTATTAAAAATTACAGAAAATCCAGAAATAATCGAAATACGCACTTGAAACTAAATTTAAACTTTTGTCAGTGTAAGAAAAATCAAATGACGCAGGCCTATATTTCTTAAAGGATCTAATCAGATAATCAAGTCAACCTTTTTTAATCTTAGAGGTTTGTTACAGGTTTTTTTTTAAATCAGCGGCTGAAAAACTATCCCTGAAACAGCAAGTTAGCACGATTATTTGGATTGCGTCTTTCCGCGCACATTTGTTAATTCTTTCTTTTTCTGAGTATTGCAATTGTTTCCATTTAACAGACATGTTAAGTATCTTTAGTCTGTTGTTATATTGTTATCTATGCTGTATTTTGTTTGTTTGTGTGTTTGATTGATTGATTGAGTAATTTACTAGTAAACAATATCACCAATAATACTATAGAAGGGCCTTATGATATAACCAGTTGTATCCATTCGTGTATCTTCATAGCAGTGACGTTATAAATAAATGCACTTAATATGCCCGTGGATATCCATTCACTTATATTCTGTGGGCGGGTATAGGAGTGAGCTTTCTGTTGCCCTAGTGCTCTCATAGGCAACGGACAATTAACACAAGCGAATCTGTTTTTGATGTCTTTGTCTTTCCGTCTAGCTTGTTTGGCGTATTCCTCCACACCGCTACACAGACGGGCTATCTTGACATGGGCTGGATTTCACCGCCCTCACCCAAACAAGCTAACAATTGCGCTTACCATGTCGTGGCTTGATCGCTTCAGAGTATTCGGTAGAAGGAAGGTATTCCATTAATTTCAGCTCCTGTCTCGACTTGTGGCGGTTAATATGTCCAATCTAAAGTCAGGCTTCTTCGTTGTTTCTTTTTCTGTCTGTACTATGGCGCATTTGTTTGGCCATAATGCATTGCGCGAGATGACGTTTGGAAGTGGCGACGGAATTTTATCAGTCCGGACAATACTTATTTGTTGATATAAACATGTATGTCACTAACCTGTCCAACAAGTAGCAAAGGAGACAGAATGTAGGTCACCGACTTCACAAACACGGTTCCCCATATCCCCGTACATTTTTTCTGATTTTAAATGGAGTATACAATATCGATCTGCTCTCTTTTAAGCTCCATGTTAAGCTAGATTGAACAATGTTTTTACTTTGTCGAACCAGCGTGCAATGTTGGTCCCCCGGCAAACTTCAAAAACGCTAGATTGATACTTGTTGAAAGTATTGTCTGGGCGGAATACTCTTCCCTGATTTAATGTGTAAATAATGCCTACAATAAGTAACATGTCCGATGTGCTAAAGTAATTCCAAAGTTCCAGCGAAAGTTATGGTGTTTTTTTGTTTTTGTTTTGCTTTACGAAAGATTTTAGGTCTTTGGAGCAGTGATATACGGCCAGTGACATTCATGTACTCATGCCCCAGCAAAATACGTAAACAAAATCGGGTTTTAAAGTTGAACATGGCTGCGAAAACAATAAGAAACCGTTTGCATAGTAGATTGATAACGACCACAACTTTTCTAATTTCAAATGCAGATGACTATGTAAGCTTGTCAATGAATGAACTTTGTGGTTTTGCTTCAGTAGACCTTCGCTTGGGTTTAAACGTGATAATCTAAACGAGACCTAGCGTTAAGTTCAAGTTTAAAGGTAATTCCAGAGAGCTTAATAAGATTTTTACAGAGATAACAGGAAATGGCACGTGGTTCGCCATTAGGCATGTTTCAATGGATTGGAATGGCATAATGCAAATTGACACGTAATTTAAATTAAAATAAAAAATATTATTCTTTAATATTGAGAATGCAATGAAAGGCGGGCAAGGGATCCTTACTTGAACCCTAAAGCTCTGTAGAATTACCTTCAAGTTTGAACTTAACGGTAGGTCTCGTTTAGATTATCAAGTTTAAACCCAAGAGAATCTCTGCTGAAGCAAAACCACAAAGTTCATTGACAAGCTTACATAGTCATCTGCATTTAAAATTAGAAAAGTTCTGTGGTCGTTATCAAAATTAAGAAGGTGCGAAAAGGTGGCAGATTAACGTCAGATAATCATCAACGGGCTCTGAAATACGGGTGTCATTGATGTCGTTCTGCAATCCAATATTAAACGTGATATATAAGGGGCGCGGGGGGGGGGGGGGTGTGTTTATTACATTCATTCATTCACAAAGAGGAGGGGTGGCAAAGAAGGACCCTCGGGTTAGCCGTTAACACCCTAATACGCCACTGTAATGGAGAAGGCGGCCTGGAGGCTTGCAAGTATACAGTATCTTTCAGATCACGGGCGAGAGTAACAACTTTCACCCTTGTGGCTATCTTAATCTATCGTATATCTAATGTAATAACAACTACACCCGAGGGACATGAGACAGGCGAGTTTAAGGACATGTGAAGTTACAGGAGCACAGGATGGCCGACGGACCACACCATATAGGGCTTGATATGTTCTAGATGTTACAATTGTCCCGATAAAATGTTTATTAAACAACTTCACAAAATGAATAAAAACAAACAATAAAATCGTTCAATCAAGCGCCACCTTGGCGCAGAGGGCTATTACAAGTACAGTTCGTTGCTGATTTATATATTTGATCATGATAATAGGACATCAAAGTATACATTTATTGCCTTTTTGACGAGATTTAAACAGACCGATTTCGTATTGCCCCTAAATCTGAGAGCACTAGGAAGCTTCTCCAACCCTTCGTGTGTACTATTTGGGGGGGGGGGG
>JAVFBX010230450.1:0-10867 GCA_034783855.1 Mopalia kennerleyi | reverse complement strand
GCTACTGGAGGAGTGAAGAAACCTCACAGATACAGGCCTGGAACAGTCGCTCTCCGTGAAATCCGTCGTTATCAGAAATCCACTGAGCTTCTCATTCGCAAGTTGCCCTTCCAGAGGTTAGTCCGTGAAATCGCCCAGGATTTCAAGACCGATCTTCGTTTCCAGAGCTCATCCGTCATGGCTCTTCAAGAGGCCAGCGAATCTTACTTGGTCGGTCTGTTTGAGGACACCAACCTGTGTGCCATCCACGCCAAGAGAGTCACCATTATGCCCAAGGACATCCAACTGGCCAGACGTATCCGAGGAGAGCGAGCTTAATGTCATTTGACGTTAGCTTTTCCAACGGCCCTTTTCAGGGCCAACCAAATCCTCTGAAAGATTTCTTCCATTTTGCACTGTTATTTTTTTATAAACAAACTTTCATCTACATGTATAATATTTAAAAAGCCATATTTCAAAACAGGTTCGACGACAAAATAAGTCTCTGTGACTTATATTGAACTATCTCTTTCCTTTTTAGCTTACGGAGACGGGCGTTTTTTCAGTCACAATTAATTATCTACTGAATTGTAGATAATGTCAATGAAATTGGTTAGACGTAGCTATAGTGCTAGAGATAATCGATATCTTACTGTTTTCAGTTAAATAGAACTGATGAAAATATGTTATGATCAAAACAAATAAGATATAACAATAAAATGTGGGAACTGATTTTTGGGGGGTATTTGGTATTTGTAGAGATCACGTGAAATCCTATGTGTAAGATGGCTGAAGACCACTATTAATTTGCTATAAGCCGTACCGTTAACGTTCGGCTCAACAGCTCCCTCCCAAACTTTCGTTGGGCGAAAAACACTGGCAAAAGCCTAAGTTGGTCCTTTTGGAGTTCCCTATACAAATTTTGATAGGGGTTGTCAGGGTGCCTCAGAATGTAAACAACAACCGAATCACCCCTCCATCAAATGGTGCTGCTAAATACGCCACATGTGAGTAATTTAGTCTATAATATTACACTGACCAGAAACCTACACTCAATTACTTTACATCAATACCAAATACTCCACCAAAAACAAATTTTCAGCTGCACAGCAAATAAAATAAGACAACACGCCATTTTTATTAAGAACTATATTCGAGGGTAACAAAACGGAAGTTTATAATAGTGGTCTTCAACCAGATGGCCAGTATGCAGACTGATCTTTGTTCAAGTATGTAGTAAGCAGGGGAGAAAACTGCCTTTGACGATGGGAATGATCTCCCCTGTTCCGCTCGCGTTCGTATGGCATTTATATGCCATTGTCACTGAGGATTCATCCACATAAGAGTTTGTCATAACGACTGTATGAATTTGTAAACAAAAAAATGTTACCCGATGTTGTAGAAATATACCGATCGATAGAATAACCTATCATTACATTGTTTTGAGCCTCAAACGAGATTTTAAACAATTCCTGACGAAGTCTCTTCTTAGTACAATTTCCCGAAAAATAAGTAATACACCCTTCATTTTGGGCAGCATACTGAAAGGCGAAACAGAGTGGGAGATCCATTAATCTTGTGAATGGCTGTGAATATGTTCTTCCTTCAGATCAAATATTTCATCCGGTTTATTTGAGAGCCCTCTGTTGTGAAGTTTTAACCATTAAAAACGATATATTCTTACAAAGCTCTGAACGGATCGATCCACACTACCATGCATGATCCTGGACCAATTTAAGGCATATTAAAATATATACCTGATCAATAATCCCAAATAACAAATACAGAGACAATAACGTATTTACTCTAAAACATCACGATTCATCAATATACGGTGAAATTCTGGATGATGTTCATCGACTGTCCTGTACAAAGAATTGATTTATACACAAATTTGAAATGCCAAAAATAAACACAAATTTTGTTCAAATATTAAACATTTCCATGTGAACACAAAATGCATGAATTCAAAAACAATTTTAGTTTGTCGCGTATTTTTAAACACAATATACACTAGTTTCGCTATAATAGGATAAACTGTATCTCTGGGAAAAGCATTTGTTATACGATTGTTCACCAATCCCTGTGTTCTTTTTGGAAATACAAATATTGTTTAAACGTCAACATTGATCCTGATTTTATTATAACAGAAAACTGTTTGTCTGGAAATATGCGCAAAATGGAGATATTTTCAAATAAAAAATTTAAAAAAATGGCGATTTGGGATAAATTCACAAATACAGCCCATGGCTTTATTTATTGATACAGCTATCTTTATTCAACTAAATACGCCATAATTAGCATGGCGATTTGTCAATTAAGTTAAAATAATTCATCCTTTATTCGATATGTGCGATCAACAAGACAACTTTTTTAAAATGATTGTGGGGCAAACGTTCATCATAAAATTGGAGCGAGACGAAATTATGTAAATCAGCAGACACTCAGAATCGTCACATGCAGTTGGGAATCCACTCGTGTCACGCCAATACATGGATAATCACACTTGAAACGAGACTGTCAGTTTAAGTTGGATGACATGTGATTGTCAAGGATTAACATAACACTCTTAAACCTGTTTGGCGGCTTGTGTGGCAGCACGCACCTGTCAGACTACAGCTAGAGTAATCACACCAGAAACACCATTTACAAAATATAAGCTCTACATAGGTGTCATAACAGTTTCTAATTGTGCCAGATGTTTGGGTGACGTTAAACATTTTATGGATGATCTTTGGGCAATAATAAATAATTATGTATGTTATACATATTCCTGCCAATTTATTCCAACTTTAAGAGAACTGACATTTTTATAGTTTAAAACAGCGAGACATGTTTCCAGTTACAAATAGTAAAATACAGCAACTGGTGAACAGTGGAGTATATATACATTCATGAATAAATAAGTCAATCTCATAAGCCTATCCATTGGTAGTCTCAACAAATCTTCGGTTATATACAAATTCTCTCTTTATATAATTTGATGAAAGAATGCCCATTTCTCGGGGATTGACAGAATACAGTTTACTTTAAAATATCCAATGAAAAGCTTCCATTAGTTGTTTCTAGTCAAAATCTTCACATATGCTTTAATTGGTTACAGTCAAAGTTGTTTTACAGGCTATCATTTCAACGGTCGCGGCCTTAGATATCGCATAAACAACCGACGTCTGAAATGCCCCAATTGATTTGACCTAATTTGCGCGGATTACAGTGCCCTGTTCCGGTCATCCAGAAAAAACATCTAGTTATGTCAGCGTGTAAAAACAAAAGGATTTTTATCAATAGACAATAACCAGTGAGCGCAATCCATTGGGTAAATTGTATATTTTAAAAAATAAAAAAAAATAATGAAATTTGCCGTTTGATTTATTTTTAAAAGAGTTGATTCATTTTCTCGTGTTTATGAGAAAGGGTCATTGAACGCCGAACTCGGTTTTGATGCGGAAATGACTGTTGTAGATTGCCCATTAAATTTACGAATGGACATAAATATACTCTCCTAATTCCGTGTGTTGTTTCAAACAAAAATAAATTTCGGTTTATTTGACAGCACCATGTAGTTGAAGTTAAAATAATCAGAAATTTTTCTATTCCTAAAAGACCCTTAAAAGGACAACTGACACGTTGATTCGCCATTCCTGTTTCTTTTTCTTTTCTGAAAATAAAAATATTGTTTAGACTATTAACAATCACTCGGTTTTATTATGGCAAAATAATGCCATAATGTGAAAATTCGGAAAAAGATAAACCATGATTTGTTTGTTTGACACAACAATCTTTACTCTATTAAATAAGTTTCAAGTACGTTTCCGATTTATTAATTAAATTAAAATAATTCAACCTTTGTTTGATATGTGCATTGAACAAGAAAACTTGTTCGATGATTCTGTGCAAAAACGTCATTCATAAAAGGGTGTTAAACGAAATAATATAAATCAGTATACAGTCTGAATTGCCACATGAAGTTAGGAATTCATTCGTGTCAACCCAGTGTATGGGTAATCAGACGTGTAAATCACATTTGAAATCAGGTTGTCAGTTTGAGTGGGATGAGGTGTGAATTAATCAAATATTATAACACTCACTCATAAACCTGTCTGGTGGCTTATGTGGCAGCACGCACCTGTCAGACTAAGGCTTCAATAATCACACCAGAAACACAAAATACTAAATTAATTTTGTCAGATGTTAGAGTGCTGTTAAACATTTTATGGTTGATCCTTGGGCAATACTAAATAATACTGTTTTAAATACATATTTTGGCCAAATAAATCCAAATTTAAGAAAACATAAACCGCCAGATAGGATTCCAGTTACAGGAAGTAAAATAAACAAATGACACTGTCACGGTTTGTGCTAATCAGTGAATTAAAGCGATATGGATGAGCAGTAATTGCTTGAATTGAGCCTGAGGTTACATGCAATCGTGATTGGACGTAGTACGGTACTGGAATTTAGATAGGAAGTGTATGTGATTTAGTTATTTCAAAATGTCATCAGATTCATACAATTTTAAGGCGTTTAAAGAAAAGCATTTTTTTTTTAATTAAGTAGGCCTTTCAGTCTACGCAAATTGAGTACATTGGATTACGGAAATTTTCCATAAAAGTTCATTTTAACACCATATTTTTTTTGTAACAGTTTTATATCATTATATATATCTTTAACTGCTCAAATATAGTAAGCGGACAACAGGTAGCAATTTCTGATAATAACACTGAACGATTATGAACCTAACTATGACAATTGATGAGAACGCTGTTTGAAGTGTGATTGACATCATAATACATAATGCACACGTAGTTCTAAATTATCTGATAGTGGGCTACTGTTACCAAAGTTGTCTGGGAATTAATGAAACTGAATACATTGCACCCAAGTGTAGTGACACTGAGAATTGGTCATGTTTGACAGGTAAATGGTGTAACTTTTTACATACATAAGCTAGTTTGACAAAACACACGGTATTCTTCCTTCCCAGAGTTTGTAAAACACGAGACCACACTAATATTTTGTAATCACATCGTCACCGTTATCCAATGGGATATGTTTTCTCGTCAAATATACTTCTCGGCAAGTCGACCAATCAGGGGACAGGCACGAAGAGTCTCATCCAATCAAATGAAATCTCCAGCAGTGACATTTTGGGATAAATAGCTGACGATAGCAAATACCACCATTCACATTCTGCTTTCATCATTCGTCTAATATTATAAGAAATAAGCGATCGAAATGGCTCGTACCAAGCAAACTGCTCGTAAATCTACAGGAGGGAAGGCTCCCCGGAAACAGCTGGCCACAAAGGCAGCCAGAAAAAGCGCCCCTGCTACTGGAGGAGTGAAGAAACCTCACAGATACAGGCCTGGAACAGTCGCTCTCCGTGAAATCCGTCGTTACCAAAAATCTACTGAACTTCTCATTCGCAAGTTGCCCTTCCAGAGATTAGTCCGTGAAATCGCACAGGATTTCAAGACGGATCTTCGTTTCCAGAGCTCCGCAGTCATGGCTCTTCAGGAGGCCAGCGAATCTTACTTGGTCGGTCTGTTTGAGGACACCAACCTGTGTGCCATCCATGCCAAGAGAGTCACCATTATGCCCAAGGACATCCAACTGGCCAGACGTATCCGAGGAGAGCGCGCTTAATGTCATCTGACATGAGCTTTTCCAACGGCCCTTTTCAGGGCCAACCAAATCCTCCGAAAGAATTTCATTCATTTTGCACATTTATTTTCTAATATTCCACCATGCATGTACCTTAAAAGTATATCAATGTCAGAATTGTATGTAACGTTAAAAGCTGGGTATATAGTAATCCCAGGTAAAAGGGAGGAAATTTTATTGTCACCAGGTCAAGCAGTTTACTGTATTGTATATACAGTACAACTCAATCAAATATGACATATTAATGGTTTGAGTAGATATATTTTGGAAATTGAAGGACATCTACCCAGTGTTGGCAAAAGATGATCGAGAGGTTTGTTCTCAGAACAACTGACGGTACAACAGTTCCTTACGGTAACTTGTGCAGGTCATGTGATTTCCTATGTGCTTTGATTGTCACTTATTCTCCAAATATCTTGTGGTTGTGGTCAGCTGGGGAGATAACTGTCTTTATTGACCGGCACTGTCTCCCCTGTTCCAGTTGCGGAGTTTTTGAAATTATAAATTTGTCTTATTGTCACTATAAATGTTAAGTTCTGATTCACTCAATAATCCCCCCCCCCACACCCACACAAACCGTATGAGTCTACAAACATACAGACATTTCACTAAATGAAATAAGCTATCCACGTATAAGTTCGAACCGCAAGCAGCATTTTGCTATACAATTCGTAACAAATTATCTGGCATGACCGATTTTTTGAAAGATGAAAAAGAATGATATAATGCTAAAGCCACAGTTTGGAAGGATTAGTACCAATTTTATTCAGCTATAAAGTAACGCACTAGCTAGCTTGACGACGGGAGCAATGCGTTACTGTGTCATGCCAAATATAGCCTACATTTATCGACCGCTCAATATATGAAATTATTGAATTAATTTTTTGTTACGGGCACTTTTCGAAACGCAGACCTTTGCTCCGTGTTTTACTGTTGTTTATTAAAGCGTATACGTTACATTTTGTTGCACTGAAATCTGTCAGAAATTGAAAGTATCCGTATATTTGACATCTATGTATGCATACGCTGCTTTGGTTAAAATATCTACAATACGGAACGATTTGGTCCAAGTTAATAGCAATTTGATAGCTAAAAGATAAAAAAAAAAATCCACATATTACAACATTAGTCGTAACAATTTCATTATTGACCAAGCCTGACAATGTTAGTGATAACCGTCATTTACATTCTCACGTAAACGGCGAGGTGTGGTCATACTTGGATGCGACATAAAAATGCCATGACATGTGTTGTAATATTACTCAATAAATAAATAAATAAAACATCTCAAAGTTTCAGTCTGTTAAAATTCTAGACAATCTAGACATTCAAGATACATGATGGCTACAGAACGCAGTCATCAACGATTGTGAAAACGCTTTTTGGGTTATCCGATATTTCTTCCCAATAAAACGGTAGGATATTTGTATAGTCCCTTTTAAAAGTAAAATTGAAAGAAGGTGGAAAACATGAAATAGACAGAGCTATATGCAATATAATTCATGAATGGCAGGTTCTAGTTCTGCAAAAGGTGTATTTTAAATAATTGTTCTTTTAATTATTTTGGAATGAAGTCTAAACTTTTCCTCGAGTAACATCAAGGGACATAACTCTCAAGTCTAAGCATAGAAAGCTAGTGTGTTTGCCTCCCCTAGATGGTGCAGACATACACAGCTACCCTGTCAACACATTTGCAACGAATGGAAATAATTCTAATAAATCCTATTGAAATAATCGTAGGATACATATATATATATAGTTGGAAATTATTAAACTTTCTGATAACCTAATCTGAATAATACTATAAGCGTTTTAATATTTCTGAAAGAAGTTGTCTTCAACCCACTCAACAAAACACTATACTTTAATATTAATTCATTTAAAATTCCTTAACAGCAGGCTTTTTTATGAAAGGCTGTATTTTATGGTCATATCAAGTCCTCTCAAACACACTGAATCATTCATAATTTCACGGGCTTGTCATAATAAGTTGGTAAACCCATTAAAGTAATCTTTTGTATTACAAAATTGACTAGTTGGTGCTCCATGCATTGCTCGCTTCCCGAACGTGTCATAATGGTCTTACGAATAATGCGAGAAAGAAAAACGTCTGTAGGGAATAGTTTTATCATTCAATATTTTATTTTTATGTTTGTCTTTTGCGCTTCAAAAAGTTCTGCCTATAATTTGTAACTATGGCTTTTCCTAATTCAATGTGTTGTCTCCACATCAATATTTATTCAAATTCTACATTGTTTTGTACATAGTTTGGAAGGCAAACGGTAATCATAATAGTTCATTACCCAGCTAAGTCTATCTGACACAATTTAATTACGCACCGATTATGACAAATGTGCAATATATTATGTAAATATTTATAAACATAAGCATCGGCTTGATGTTTTACATTCGTTGTGAGAAGTTAATTAAATCGTTGGTGTGCTAATGGAGGCGGTTTATTGTTGAAAAGTAATGAATGGCTCAGAACTTATTGAGCCTAGGAATACAGAGGCGATGTATTGATTTGCTTGTATTACGCTCAATGTTAAATCATATACCAGTTATTTTTCGACAGTATATTTTACGGATGAATAACCAAAATGACACAAACCATAGATAAAATATGTAGAGCATTGGCCTGCTGGAATAATAATACTCGTAGAATGCTTTATAGTATTGACATCTTAAAATTGTTATTCACTCCTATTGCTGCTACTCTATAAATTGTCCGTCTATCTAAAAACCCAAAACGATGTGAGAATGATATCAATACTAGCTGCAAATACGCCCGGGCCCCGGCCGTGGTTTACTGTTAGCGTGTGTGCTTCCTAATCCTACTCCATTCACGGGATCGAGTCCGTCTGTCGACCATCGGGTATGCGAGTGAGTCTCACCATGTGGCTTCGGCAATTGCGGGGGTGGTTTTTACGAGGTTTCCTCCTTGTTGTCTACCGTAATAAGGCAAATAACAGTGTGAAGTGAACAATGCGTCGTCACATAAGTGAAATACCCTTGAGTACGACGTTAAACCCCAATCAAACAAACAAAACAAGCAAATACTTATTATAGAAGTTTTCATCACGACACAAACCGGATTAAGATGTGGATTCTATTACGAAATGAGAGAAAGAAGGAAGAAACAAATAGATACGATACAGGACCACGTTTAGCCTAGCGCAATATTTGGATTCCATCAATGACTCTAAACACACAGATCTCATTCGCAGGATCTCTGACCAGATTACAGAGCACGAGATTGCCACACAATGATGAGTTTATTGTTGACAAATTAACCAATTTACTTAATTGCCAGGTTTTGATCAATTAGTTTTTAACTTTCATCAACGATTAAGTATTCATCAGGTGAATCATAGATATCATTAAGTGCAGTTAGCCGTTAGGTAAAGAATGATATGCCGGCATATCTATGTCTAATCTATCTAGGGGTATAATATGTATTGAAGGATGTACATTTGTTGATAACGAATGATTTTGTTATTTAAACTAATCACATAAAAGATTTCGAGCCGTGTGACGGTTGATGGACGGGTCAGCCACCAACAAAAAAAGATATGGACCGAAACGACGTTGAGCTCTAAAAAACTTTATGTGGGTCACTGACCACTCCATAATCTGCCATGTGGCCCAAACACCACTAGAACATTTGTCATATTATCCTGAATTTCCAGAATTTCCATTCACCGTTGAATGACGCAAATTTCGCTGAAAGCGCAAACGGGATTTCCACGTCCACAGCCGAGTATTATCAAGGGAAGTAACTCAAAAACGTTACGGGCTTATATAACGTTGTTGGCCAATTTAACAAAATATACCCCGCGACAAAAGCATGCGACAAATAGGGACACATTTAAATGAGGTATAATAATGGCATATAAATCGCAATGTGAATGTTATCTTTAACGCGGGCCTTGACCAATGTCCACTATGAGTATGCGAATGGGAGTCTCGAAGTGTGAAAATTGGGTCATTGCAGGCGGTCCCGTGACGTCAATACAAACGAGATTCGTGATTTTTTTTCACAATGGATACATGCTTATGACGTCATTAAACAGCGTCAGTTCACGAATGTTGTGACAAGAGAGGAGCGCATGACAAAGATAAAATTACCTCCCTTGCCAATTGTCCGAGTTTCCCGCTGCTTAGATACCGATTTACCTTTCATGACGCGCAGTCGTTAAGAACTGATGCTATGGAGAAACATAAGCAAAAGCTTTAAACGCAAGTGAGTTGCAATAACCAGACTTCTCTTGTTACCGTACCATTACAATAACGGGTAACACAGGCGCCAAATGAGTCAACAGCCTTAGAATCTAAGCAACTCTTTTACGATGTTCTCACCGTCACAAATGCCAATAGATATATCGAAATTTTGTCAAGGGAGGTAATTTGACCTCTGACATCTATTCTCTGTCGTATCTGTACAAGTGACAGTGGCGCTGTTTAATGGCGAATTCATGAGTTAAACAGTTAAACATTTCTAACCCTTTTATTTCAATCAATGAGAACAGGCCATAGATGGAGGGTTGGTGAATGGTGAATTATAGACAACCGCGTTAAAGGACGCCCCACATACGGTGAATAACATCCTATCAGCAGTTATGGTTCTCATGTACTTGATTTGCCGGGTCATTTTGCCATGTCTTTGAATAGCTGTTTTAGACTGGCGTTCCCTTTGGCCTTTTTGTACATTCTTCGCAATGAAGGGGGCATTCATCATCTTGCCAGATTAAAATAAAAGTGGATTGTAATTAGAAGAGGACTAATTCAGACAAATCTAGTTGATAACAGCAGTTAAAAATGTACATCACTTAATAGACTATGATTGTATTATTCTGTTCATGTATCCGCAACAAACTTCTTTTTACACTCAATGACTATAGTCAAACTACAGACAAAATTATGTTAATAGGACAAGCTGTATCGATGCATTTTGAAGAAAACTTTTATTTATCAATATAATTGTCCTTTTCAATCCAGCAATCAATCAATCAATCAATCAATCAATCAATCAATCAATCAATCAATTGATCGATCGATCAATCAATCATTCAATTAACCCATCCATCCGTCCGTCTATCTGTCAACCAATCAACCAGTCAATCAACCAGTCAATCAATCAATAAATCTTTTGTACGAAAAGGCTAAGAATAGGTGCTGTGATACGTTGTACGATATTTACATCTTATAGTAATGAGGCATCTAT
>JAVFBX010230439.1:0-10867 GCA_034783855.1 Mopalia kennerleyi | reverse complement strand
ACTACCTCCCTTTTGACAATAGAGCGTGGTCACAAAATAAATCTATATGAAAGCAATCAATCGATTTTTTTCCTCTGTCACAAGAATTTGTTTATGAAGTATCAAAAACCAAGTTTTTAATTACTAACTCAAACAGTTTTGTCCCACAAAAATTGTAAGTCAAGATTAGCAAGCAAGCCATAGACTCTATATTAACGCCGTTCGCAACTGACACAACAACAAATTCTAAACAAACGGACCCAGAAAAGAATCAAAGGCTACAAGACTTAATTTATGATATGGAGAGTGGAAAGTTCTTAAAAGCAAAAATATTACCCATTACTATTCGATTTAACGTTATATAATAACATTTGAGTATGTTAAACACTTTGTTTAAAATCAAAAGCAATGTTTTTAGTTCCATTAAACACAGTGTTTATAACTTAAAAACATTATTTTGTGTTTAACATCTAAACACAATAATGAATGCATGGTTGGTAACACTTTTTAAACGGAATATACTGCTTGCTTGTCTCTAAAATAAACACTTAGCTTTTTTTACATGGCAATACCATTAGTATTACTTACACCACAACTTGTAGCTAAGACCATACTTAAACGATGTATAATATGATAATTACAAATGTATTGTCCATAAACCCAGCCTTATATTGTGTACATTCGAAATCAAAAACGTCAGTTTAACAAAAACTATATTTGCAGTGAAAGGGAATAGTCATAAAACTAGTTCTCTTATATGACTGTTTTCATGCCATTATACAAAGTATTAAAATAAAGGGTACAATCCAAAAAAAACCCAAAATCGAAAACAACCCAATGAAATGATCTGAGTCCATGCAAAAGATAAGTAAATTAAGATTAACACTAATTAGAATGACTACATTTCATTGGAATTAAAATGCATTTTCCATGTCAATAGAGTTCTTGTAATTGTGACACTTGTCGTGAATTTACACATTTTTGTCTTAAAATTAAAATTAAAACCCAAGGGTAAAGAATTAAATAAAACAATACAATCTTATTCGGTGAAGAAAATAAATATTTATTTTAGTATTATTGAAACGATCTCTAGTTTAATTGACTTAAGGATAAGTTTCTGTTATCAAACATATTTTCGGTCATTTTATTCTCTCAAATAGGTTCATGGAATGCATGATTATTCCTTCCGTATACTATAACAATTGTAATCAATCAGAGCTATTTTTGTTACTGTGATATCAATACAAATACATTGAAAGCCCATTTTAACTGTTTTAAAGGTATTGGTATCACTTAAATTCAAGTAAAAAGCTAGTTTATAGCAAACGAAAATTTCTCATAGAAGTGGGGAGGGTTACAAAAGTGTTAATTTTCTTATGGAGAAGAGTGATTAACATTGTCCAAATTCTAGCACAAAGTCTCTATGAGTCACACATGATGAGTCTTGTGACAAGACCAATCCCGTCTACTCGACACTCATCGTCTGAATTTCTGCCAAGAGCATTTCTTCCTGCCATGGCTTTGCATGGCGTGTACTTGCATCTTTAGCATCTCATTCTGTCACAACGAATGCATTATAATTATATTACCTGATGAAATTACTGCTAGAAAC
This sequence comes from Mopalia kennerleyi, assembly GCA_034783855.1. Taxonomy (NCBI): domain Eukaryota; kingdom Metazoa; phylum Mollusca; class Polyplacophora; order Chitonida; family Mopaliidae; genus Mopalia; species Mopalia kennerleyi. The sequence goes on along the minus strand of JAVFBX010230439.1, from coordinate 9,276 downwards.
TACTGCTTTTTAGTGTGTAATGAAGGCTAATTCCAGTATTTGCTGATTATTTTTTTTCTGTATTATTTCTATTAATCCAAGCGTATTAGTATAAACAAAATATAAATTACAAATAGAGTTACCGTACTGTTACTCCAGCCTCTGTCATATTAAAGATTTTCAAGTGCTCTGCATTGGTGTTGTCTGAATAAATGTGCTCTGTGCAAGATTTGCCACCAAAGATGTCATGAAAAAGTGGTCAATGTACCTCGATCCGTGATGTCTCAGTTAAGTCTCCGTAATACCTATTATTCCTTGTCACCAGGTTGCAGGCTGTAACAAATATAAGTAGCATATGCAAACGATGAAATGGAGAAACTATAAGCATGTTTATTTTGTACACTTCACTTTCTTCTTTACTCAACATGAATCGATATATAACTTCATGAACAGTTATGTGGCATTCATTATGTTTCAGATGTTTTTGTATTACTGGATACAAAAGTGAATTTAAAATCAAATTATCCGAAGATAACTGTTCGGCCAGCTCCGTAGGCTGTTTTACAATTTTAAGCCCTCCATGTCTACTAAACTAAACTACCCTTCTGAGATCTATTATCCTGAATTTAAAACCAAAATATGTGAGACTTTTGTAATTACTTTCCTATAAATGACTGGTTATATCTCATTTGCAAAAATTAAGCCTTCTTTACATTTACTTTCAAAATGAGCTAGGGTGTTTGTTGTTGTACGTGTTCAAGCTACACAAGTGAATGTCAAAAGTTACAAAAATCTTGGCCTATCTGATCGTCTGCATTAAGCTCTCGTGACAAGGCTTTATAGATGCACCAAATACTCTGGTCGTGTGCTCTTAAGTAGTAAAATTTACCGGTTTGCTACACAATTTGGCGATAAAATTGTCTGCCTCCTTAACGCCATACTCGCATAAATGATTTCAGTCTAGCTGTTTACTCACCACAACTATCAAACATACCCTAACAATATTAATTCACGGAGCAGTACAATTTTGAACAATGTAGCTAATACAGTACATTGTGTAATATTAAATAGATATTCTAAACTATTAATTGACAATGGTTCAAACTAAAGTGTAGTCAGTCACAATTTTTATAAAAGCCATCCACAACTAAAACCTTTAGATGGTATAAAAGAAAACTTACCAAATCTAGTTTCTGCTAATGGTCAACCTATTGAAGTTTTTGGTAAAGTTGATGTTTAAATTGAAACCGGTATCAAAGTAGTTTGGCATTATCTTCACATTGTTTCAAGTTTAACACATGATGTTATTCTTGGCATAAATTTTCTAGTTCATAACAAAAGAACAGTACCGTAGATTATAACAATTTGGTATTTAACATAAAGATTCAAAGCCAATTAGTTTACTCAAACAAGTTAATCTGAAAGGTGATTTAAAGGTTATGGCTTATGAAGATATAGATATTATTCCCAATTCACAAACAATTTTTCAAGATAAAGTTAAAGGAAATTTAAAGAATGGCACATCATTATTTTCGAACCCCTTGAAAATATAGGAGCTAAGTCTTTAGGGTGTGTAAATTCAGATATGACTACAGTTCAATTTATGAAAGCAACAGATAAAGATAAAAGAATTTACGCTAATAAGACTTTAGGTTATTTTGCTACAGATACATTTGACGCTGTCTCTGAATTAGGTAAGTGTCTAAACGAAGGTACTTCTCAAAACTATTTTGACAAGCTTAATGTTGATTTAAAACAAAGTGACATCACAAAAGAACAAAAGCAGCAATTAAGAGTTGTATTGAAATAATACAGGTCAGTTTTTTTTAACACGGAAGGTGAATAAGAACAGAGCTTAGCCACACCTTATAAGAATGATACTTAAGATGGAAGGCCTATATGACAAATAACATATCGCACAGGTCCAATTGAGCGAGAGGCTACAAGGCAGAACATTTTCAAAAAAGAAATTATAGAAAATAGTTCATCACCATGGTCCACAAGTGTTGTGATGGTCAAGAAAATAGATCATTCATTCCGATTTTGTGTTGATTATAGAGCTCTAAACAACGTAATTTACAAAGATTCCGTTGGACCTTAGAGGTGGGTATTTTCAAGTTCCACGAGATAAATCGACTGCTGATCGACCCGCTTTCATCACATATGATGGGCTGTATCACTGTGTTGCCAATGGGGCGATCAATAGTGGTAACGTATTCCAACGTATTTTAGACAATGTCCTTAGAGGACTCGACTGGCATATTTGTTTGGTTTTCATCGACGATTGTTAAAGTGTTTTCCCAAATTTCGAATACCATCTAATAGATTTAACCACTGTGTTTGAGAGATTTAAATCTGTTAAATTAATATTAAACCCATCAAAGTGTCACTTTGGTCAATCGTCTGTTAAATATTAGACCATACAGTATCAAAGGAAAAAACGAAACTATATCCAGGTAAATGTTCCAGTTTTCAAAATTATCTAGTTCCTAAAACTGTCAAACAGGTCAGAAATTTCCTATCCATACTTCACAAAGCTATTTATTTTGTCCACTGATGCTTCGTTACCAGGCATAAGTATGATTCTATTACAAGAGCATGATAAGAAAGAATGTGTTATAGCATATGCTAGTTGTTCACTTCTAGCTAGAGAATAAAATTATAATGCTACAGAATTAGAAGCATTGGCACTAGTTGAGGGAATTAAGTATTTTCGACCTTTCCTGTATGGAAAAAAAACAATTGTCACTCATCACATTGCTTTACAATGGCCAATTAATGTGAAAAGCGCCAGCGGACGTTTAATGATATGTGCATTACTTTTACAATACTTTGACTTCGATTTTATTCACAAGTTAGTAAAGACACGTACTAATGTTGATTGTCTGTCTAGTATGAACGAAAAAATAATGAAGGAGCAAGTGAATCAATAAATGCCATCCAAACTACTGAAGTACAATATACACTTCGCCCAACAGATATATAATTTGAGTATCAAAATCCAGATCCTTACACACGGGGAATCATACTCTATTTAAAACACAAGGAGTTACCAAAAGAAGTCAAGCTAGCAAGAAAGATCTTGTTACTAGAAAATGTTTTCTGCTTAGATGAAAATTATGTTTCATGTAGGATTGTGTCCGGAGCTCAACATCTTAAAGGTAAGTCAATTTTAAGGATTATAGTTCAAAAATAAATTAGAAAGGAACTCTTATTTGATTGTCACGATTACTTACTTGGAGGTCACTTTGGTATAGCAAAAACAAACAGTAAGTTGTCATAAAGATTTCATTGGACCGGAATGTATTATGATACCAAACACTGGGTCGAAAATTGTGGAACTTGTAACAGAATGGAAAATCTAAAATACACACTCAAAGCACCTCTTAATCTACTCCTAATCGAAAATGAACCATTTGATATGATTGGTATTGATTGTGTAGGCCTTTACAGTCTAATCAATATAAGCTATAGTGTAATAGCTTACATCTTGTTTGACAAAATTCTCTGTCGTCATGGTTCACCAAGGAAAATGTTGTCAGATCGAGGAACGAATTAATTGCTGAAGTCTGAACATTTTTTGACACTAAGCAATTACCTACTACCCTTATAATCCAAAATGTGATGGTTTAACTGGACAAATGAATGGTACCCTACTGAGTTTAGCTACCTGCTATGTAGTTTGCATATAGAACTTCCGTTACAAGCAGTACAAAATTTACGCCATTTGAAGTTATGTATGGCCGAAAGGCTAGATTACCAATTGATGTCACATTAAACAATGAAACAGAACCAATTTTGTCATTCAATGAATATCTTGACAAAATAAAGTTCAATTTGCAAATGTCACAATCTCTTGCAAAGCAGATCATAAAAGCTGGCAAATAGAAAATGAAAGAGCATTATGACGAAGAAGCTGGCCAATAGAAAATGAAAGAGCATTATGACGAAGAAGCTGGCCAATAGAAAATGAAAGAGCATTATGACGAATATGCTGGGGATTCAAATTTTACAGCAGGAGATTTAGTATGGCTACATCAACCCAAAAGGAAAAAAGGGAAGACAAAGTAATTTACTAAAAAGTGGCAAGGTCCATTGTTAATCCACTCTGTTGTAAGTCCAAGTAACTTTTAGCTCGAAAGATTTACAGGCAGAATTTTACCAGCTCCAATTCATTCTGACAGACTTATTTCTTGTATACATCAGGCTGACAGAATTATTTTTATTAATTGGGAAAATGGAATTATATTATTTGAAACAATTATTATTATCTTACAGATTTTCTTAAAACTATTACTATTACAATAATTATGTTGTATAGAAAATTTAAGAGGACCCTTATCAATGACAATTTTTAATTAAACATAATGATATAATGAATGAAATGCGAGCCATCGACTATTGTTAAAATTTAAAAAAATGTCCTTGTGACGGCGCGCAAACAGCAATAACCATGTTTTATTAATATGTATATGTTGTAAATAATTAAAAGGGAATTAATGTTGTGTTTGTTAAATAATACTAACAAATGGTAATGGGAAGAAAATATTGGAGTGTCCTGCATGTAAATGTTGTGCTTATGAATTTCCTATAATTATACCGATTGCTGTTAAAAGCGTGATAACAAGATAAAGGTCAATTTCAGTACTAGAAGGACAAGTGTATGTGTATTTATATGACTTACATGATAACGAATAAATGTCAATTGAATGGTATGGAATTCGTTAAAACAGAAAGAATTGGTTAAAAAACGAAAAGTTTATCCTTGTTTGAAATAAGACAATAAAATGCAAAACTAAATATAGAATGTTATCTGAAATGTCCAATGCGGTGTTTTGTATCGTGACTTACGTGTTGTATCGTGACTTACGTGTTGTATCGTGACTTACGTGTTGTATCGTGACTTACGTTATAACAGGTATGGTCTATGTTAGATTTTTGATAGTATTTGATTTATATCAAATAAAGGTTTATTTCCCATCAGATAACAGAGAGAGTCTTAAGCTAAAGCACCGCTAATACCCTTGAGCACAATTTTAAATCCCAATGAAAAAAAATGATATTAGGTTTTATTTTAACGAAAAGGGAAATGTAAGGATTTGTTTATTTAAAAGTGTAGATTTGAGTGACCAGTGAGAGAGCTGGTGATTGTTGGAGTTTAGGTGGCGCCTATGTCACATAGGTTACCAATTAGATTTGACCATTACGGATTAGCGTTAGTTAGGGTGGGTGGTCAAAACGTGATTTAAGGAAGTTGGTAGAGTAGACTGGAGTTCGGAACAGACGGAAGGAGCGTCTAAAAGATCAGTCAAAGAGAGAGCAGGGAACAGAACTGAAAGAAACAACTAGGGACATACATTGGATGAAGAATTGAACAGGGCTAGAATAAACATTATAGAGAATTTAAGCACTTAATTAAGTATATTGAGTTCAAGTAAGTTCTAGAATTGTAACACCAATAGTCGTCATCTCTCTCAAAGGTCTGTAAGTATTATAAGTTTATTATTTGTTTTTATTTTATTAGTTAATTATTCCTTTGAGTAAGTAAAACTTCATTCAATCGACCGATAATATTTTATGTTTCTTGATTAGAGTTAATTGATACACGGCACACTGCAACTCTGAGTATTTAGATTAATTCGGATAATCACGTGTTGCAAATAAGTTAAATAAGGCGTTTCATAACACCAATATCAACTCATTCATATAAATATTCAAGATGGCGGGCCGCTTTGCCCTGTGAGCACATAAATCTGATCAAATACGTACGGATATTCATAATTAACTTATTAATATTAATAAGAGCATACAGAAATTTGAATAGTAATAGCGACAAACACCCATACACTCATTAATATTCATATCGAAGATGCCGATCCACGTTTTTCCTACGAACACATGAATATAGATAAAGTATTTCTGAATATTCATAATTCATTTATGAATATTTTAAACACATACACACCCATGTACTCATTCATTTTCTTATCCAAAATGGCGCATTATTACCATATTTACTTAAAATACAGTTATGAATACTCATAACTCAAATAATGAATATTCATAACTCAGTTATAAATATTTATGATCATAGACAGACTCATATACTACTACTACAGAACTTAAATAATATTGATTGTCCACTATAGTGAAACAAACACGATAAACTTAATCGAATGTAAACTTTCACCATTCTAATCATCTTGGGAATATGCAGAGTGTTTGCCATCTTCTTTGCTAACGATCAACATAACCATCACATTGCTTGTTTGACTTAAGAAAGACCAATAATACAATATGTAAATAAGGTCAACTGGCAGTTGTAATGCCGAACAGATACTCATAAACCCCAAGACACAAAGTCCGAGCAGAAGCAGTTTGCATTGTTACAAAACAATCTTGCCACCAACATCAATTGAGCCATGCATGTGTTCTGTTGTCCAGTCGTTTTGGTAGTTTTAATTGTCTTCATTGGAAACAAGTTGTACTGTTCTTCTGGTTTTTCATACAACCACGACCCGGTGACCTATGATACGGCTTTCAACATGTGTAGAAATCAAAACATGACCCTCTTGATAATTTCACAAGCAGCCTGGGAGAGCTCCGTAAGGACATTTTTAAGGTCAGTACATTAATAAGCTTTATTGTAAGAAATTGTTTTTGAAGTACAAATAAATCCTCAATCATTCCTTTTTCGTGTAACCGAGAGAGTATTAAAACTTGACTTACCGTGGATTTGGTCGTATGAATAAAACTAAAGGTCTGATACTGTATTAGGTGTATTAGCTATCTTTTTAATGAAAACACACATTAATCCCCATAATGACATGAAACTATTCCTGCATTTAAGGTAGAGAGACGGTCTTAAATATATGTGCAGTACCTAAAAGGTACTATTTGCAAAGCTTTTACAATTGTTGAAATAATGCCGAAGTTAAAGTACAAACTTGGTCGTTGAGCACTTGCGCAAATGTATGTCAATTTTGATCGACCTATATTGGAATACGCGTCTCTGGTATGGTATAACACAAGAAGATTCTGATAGGATTGACCAGGTACAGTAATCGGCAGCTGAAATTGTCACGGGCTTTCGAATATTGCTTAGTTGTGGTCGTCGTAAAATTACCAAATAAGTATTGCAATATAAAATTGATATTAATCTAGCTCTGTCGTATATTATGAATGCCTGCTAGAACCAAAGATATAATTGCTTATCATTTAACGCTGACGAATATGGCGATATTTCATCCTGATAAAACCATGGCATTTCGTATTTATAAAGAGTGTGGCACATACATTCGAGAGAAAAAAAAATCATGAAGAACTTACAATGTAATCAAAAAGAATTGATTTGTCCCTATATTGACTATACAAAAGAACGCAAATCTGGAAATGGGTTATTTAATCCACCTGCTCAGCCCGCGCATGCGCATAGTCCTTTAATTTACCAAATTGATGGCGATTGTCTAAAATCGTACATAGGATAATTTAAACGTCCATTTAAAGTTGTGCGAAAAAAATCACGAAAATTGTTATCTATACTAAGTTGTTCTTTGCCTTATGATACTTCCGATTTCTATATGCCACTTGAAGAGACCAAATCTTAGAAGTTTTGCAACGTGTTTATTAACGCTATTAAAAACATTTAACCCGACAGTATATCGGTCATAGAAAATAAAAACTAAATATCTTTATGGAGTGTTAGATTCTATTCCATTTCAATCATTTGAACGCTGAGACAATTAGACTATCAATGTCTTTACTTCCAGTGAACAACATGAGTATCAAGACATTTGGCTTGGTCTACGATTACCAGGAACATCCTCAACGCCTTCACATTACAGGTGGTCAAACGAGCTGCCGATGACTTGGAGTAACTGGGCTACTCCTAATAGTGGTACTTACATTGGACAGCCAGAACCCAACAATTTGGACTCCGATAAGTGTGTTATTCTCTCCGAACACGGATGGAATACTAGGGATTGTGAAGATGCCTATAGTTTTGTCTGTCAGCCTCTTGGTGAAAATAACACAGGTAATTCTAAAAAAAATGCACAATAAAGTATTCCTATTACAGTAGCCTGTATGGGTAGTGAACTCGGTAATGTGTGAGCTTCTATCAAAATCCCGTGCTCTAACCCCGCACTGTCCAACAGGATAATTTCTGACAATACTTGGGACACAAACGATTATCTAGATATGTTTCTAAACACGCTTAATGCCCCAGTTGTGACAAAAATGAACATCTGTTTCTCAGATATAAGCCGGTTAGATTACCAATTGTGGTAATTTATATATCGGTAATATACTGATAAAAAGGTCTCCGGGTCAGTGAACTCTAGTTCAGTTATGTAATTTTAAGATTTACTTTTTTTGGCAACTGTTTTTTTTTATTTCCGACCACTGCCATCTGCCCACTCCATGTGTCTAACCAGAAGAAGGATCCCCAAGTTATGCCCACTTTTTTGCAAGTAGACCAAACACACTTGCAAGTACGGCGGAAATGGACCTCGGCTTGACGCAGTGGCTTGAAAAATCTGAAACAAAGATTTTTTAGTACAAGCGTCTTTTGACAGGTTAAAGATTTTGAGAGTGTGCGAAAACTATTTTGGGCCATCCGATTATAAAAGGGACCTTTTAAAAAATAAGTTAAAAAGAATACTGTATACTGTGTGTATTTCTATTTGGGCCAGAACAAATGGCTCCGATAAACAGAACTTCGACGCCAGACAGAAAGTAGTCAGGACAGTTTTGCCTCGGATTCAGTTAGTCAAGGTCGCTGAGCTTTGCATTGGTCCCCATGCAGCCCAGTGTCAGTAAAATTGATGATAACTTATGTTAAATTAAGCTGTCTTTCCATTTTGAGGGCATTTTTATATTGATTTTAACGTTTTCAGGTCATTCGATCTGACATTTCATGTCATTATACCATGCCAAGACTTGTCCGCTAGATGCAGATATCTGGATCTCTAATAGTCTATCATACAATGTAGCATTATTTAGATAGTCTTCCGTGTGACTAGGCCTGCAGATTGACTGTATAATACATGTTGACGTCCATCATGTTTCTGTAAAAGGAAGCGTGAATCGTCGCTGAACCATACTTGCCGCCATTTTCTCAAGTTCCAGCCCTGTACAAACGCGTAAACGTCCTAGCCCGTAAACCAGGTTCTCGAAGTCGGTTCCGAATGGTTTGTGCAGACACCTGTCCAGCTGTGTGCGTTGCTGTGGTAGTTCGGTGACGCAAGTGATGGACCCGGATGTAGCGATCTTGTGCTGCAGTTGTTATGCGAGGTC
>JAVFBX010230428.1:0-10867 GCA_034783855.1 Mopalia kennerleyi | reverse complement strand
AACCAAATTTTTTTTATCGCTTAGATTAATAGTTAGGTATGCAAACTATATGTCGGTGAAAAAAATAAATCGAAATTCCATTTACAAACAGTTAAATTTTAGCCTACAATTTAGCTTCCCTATGATCAAATATTCAAGTCGCAAAACTTTAATTGGTTATTTCTGGCACTTCAGTTTTAAGCAGACACTACATTTTCCATGGCGCATTTCTAGAAAACTATTCATGGTAGAGACATCAAGTTTGTAGCATTGTAAAGAGCACGATGAGATCTAGTAAACCGTGTCTCATTTTTTATAAGTTCGTCCTTGATTTTTTTAAAATGTTTTCTGAAATTTGGATTTCACATTTTTATAAGACTTTTCAATAGACAAAAAAATCAACTGTGATAGATCTAATCAAAATTTTCAATAAATGAGGCACAGTTTACTAGTTCAAGGACTGTTCTACTAGGTCAACTAATCTTTTGAGTCTTATCGGTATTGCACTTCGAGAAATAAACCTTGGAAAATTCAGTCTATTTTCTTCTGTTGACATTTACTAATTTTGCGATATTTAAAATAATAATAATTGGATTTTCACAACATTCAGAAATACGTATTCCTGAGTATTCTCAAGCTTTCCGCAAGTATATTCATATATATGGTTAAGATTTATACTCTTCTGTATAATAGACTTACTACAGTAGGTGAAAATCGACCAAGGGGTCCAGCAAGACCTTAACGTAGAAAAAACTCTTGCTTGCTCGACGTTTCCACACATAGTTGAGTATTCTCTGCGTTCGGAATTACACTCATTGTGTATTCAAACGGGAAGCTGTGACAGAAGTTAAGTTCTTTCCGTTCATTTATTATTTCTTAATTGCATATACTTACATGTATAACTGCTAATCCCCAAATTCAAATTCAAATTCAAATTGCTGTATGTCTCGTTTAAAGGATGTTATCCAATTAATTACGTGAACAATGGACACAAATGTGCCCTAGTGGCAACGTATGTTGATAAGGTCACTCAACCCATTTATGATTTATTAATTACATATACCTCTGTGTTAAATTGCTTACCTCAAAATTAAAATTTCATATAGCAGGGAATCTCATTCCTCATTATTTATAAATTCTTTATAAAAACATAGGCTTATTTCCGCTTATCTAACCTTGAAATTCAAATTTCAAAAGTCGCGTTTAAATTATTAATTAAACGAAAATGAGCGGTTACAGTGTAAACGAATTCACTAATGGCAAACTATTTGGATAAGTTCATTCACATTCCCATCAGTCAAGTTTTACACTTCTATGTTCAAAGGCTTACCTCCAATTTTAAATTTCACATAGCAGGGCCTATCGTTTAAATGACCAATTACATGTAAACTTTGCCTTTATTTACAGTGCAAACAAATGTGCACAAATTGGTAAAATCTTTTGATAAGCTTAGCTTTAGTTTCTTTATAATATATACTTCCCCGTTTAATGTCTAACCTCCAAATTCAAATTTCAAAAGTCGCGTTTAAATTATCGATTAAGCGAAAATGAGCGGTTAAACAGTGTAAACAAACTCACTAATGGCAAACTATTTGGATAAGCTCATTCATATATAATGTATAATTTATTGATTACATATACTCCCGTGTTGAATTACTTACCCCCAAACGCCCCCGGAGCTCCCAACTGTTTATTATTCTGTATTGTCGAGAAGTACGTCTCATCTGGAACCTGGGTCCCATTAACCCAGACCAGAAAATCATAGGCCTTTTTGCTGGTGAAGAGGAACTCGATGAAGGCCCTGGACCCCGCCATGTGCACAGGCCCCTTGACAACAGTTATATTATGAGGGGCCTTCTCTTTCTTTGTAAGCCTCTTGTCGTCCCGCCTGACAAAACAAAATGTAAACAGATTGTCAGCAGCATCAATTTACAGTTCTGAAATAGCAGCATGCGGCTAAAGTACATACAAAGCCAGATCACGAATGAATAGGAACTTTGCATAATAAACTTTCTAAACCAAGTCAGCTCCTATACGTTGAAGTTCGCGCAATGTACGAGACTTTTGTTCACAGGAAATCGGTACCCATAATACTTAGTTGTTGCCCTTTATATATTGGGGCATCTTCTATAGCCAAGGGTTTTATATCCGAGCAACTCTGCATTACAACCCTTGGCAGATAATTGATGTACAACGAATGTTTCAGCTACGCCACCTGGCGGATAAAATGATCAAGGTTATAGTTAACTTAACTTGTTTACAGTTACATCCAGCCAGCGTAGATAACCTATGTTGAAAAAGTTCGAAATATCTGATTGGATGCGTAGAAGTTCCCACGCATCCAATCAATCGCTTGAAAGCCGAGTCCCATTATATCTGAGTTATCCGCCAAGGGTTGTAATGCAGAGTTGCTCGGGTATAAAACCCTTGGCTAGAGAAGATGGCCCTTCCAATGCCACAATGGACGCTGTTGAAACTTTTCTGTTTCAACAACCAATCAATGTACGAAACATAGAGGTGGCGCAACCCCTCTCCCCAAAACCATCAACGAGTAAGCGTTTTTAATCGGAGTTGCTTGCTCTTGCAAACCGCTTCGATGTCTTGGAGGGATGGAGGTGGACATCGGGCCTCCTGTCCCTACATCCCGTGTACTCGGTCGTGGTAGAGGAAAATCCTCCCCAAAGTCCACTTGTGCTATAAGGGGTGACCCATCACAGGTCAGTCGGAAGCCGATGGGATTTAGGACCCGCTCACAAACAAATCATAGAACATCTCAGAGCGTGCCCGGATCTTTCAACCGCTTCTCTCCGTAATGGATTCCATAATACAATGGAATTGTCGAGGTCTTAGTTCAGTCATATAACCCATCAGTTTTATGCCTTCAAGAATCACACTTAAAATCCTGTCACAAAGATAAAATCACTCTAAAAAACTTTGCCCTTTACAGTACATTTTCAAAGGAAACTGCGAGAGCTACTGGTGCCTCCTCCATGTTTATCAACACAAAGCTAATCCACAGTCCTGTGGCTCTTGACACGGAGTTACAGGCCGTGGCCGTTCGCATTTATTTTGCTAAAACAGTTACTTTATGTTCTATTTATGTTCCACCCAGCTATTTACTTTCAGTTCGTAGACTTCAACATTTAATAGAACAACTATCTAAACCTTTTAATTTGTTAGGGGATTTTAATGTCCATAACCCTTTATGGGGCAGTAATTCCCTCAGTAACAAGGGCAAGGTTTGTGTGGATTTAATGTCGCAGGAAGACTTGTGTTTCTTAAATGATGGTTCTGCCACCTATTTACATCCAGGTAATGGGACCAACTCTGGAATTAATCTTACTGTCACAGATGGAGCTCTTCTCCAAGATTTGTCTTGGAAACTGCATGATGACCTCTGTGGCAGCGATCATTTTCCTATCATTCTTGTCTCGTTCAAATTGTTGGAGAGAATGTCAAGGTGGAAATTTGACAGAGCAGATTGGCACTCATTTGAAATGACCTGTGTGGACGAGCTCGACCCACAGGTCATTTTGGCGGCAGATGATCCTATAGAAAGCTTTACTAATATTATATTCTCTGCTGCAGACAGAACCATCTCAAAGACTTCGACAAACCCGAATTCAAAAAGTAAACCCTGGTACGATAATGATTGCAAAATGGCCAATGCAGAGCGTTATTTTAACAAACATCCTCTTCCAGGCAATTTGAGCCAAGTGCGTATCACTAGAGCTAAAACTAGACGCACGCTCAAAAGCAAGAGACGCAAGTGTTGGCGCGATTTAGTTTCCGGCTTAACATCGAAAACACCAATGCGTACGGTTTGGAACATGATTCAGAAACCAACAGGTAAAAACAACAAAGCTAAAGTACAGCACCTGAAAGAAGATAATGGCTTGCTTACCTCTTCTTTTGAGATTTCAAATAAACTTGCTGACAATTTCACAGAGAAGTCGTCCTCTGTAAACTATTCACCACAGTTTCAGAGGATTAAAGCGAGAAAGGAGAAGAGCGAGCCAAATTTTGCTTCTAAAAACCTTGAGGATTATAATACCACTTTTAACCTTAAAGAATTAAAATCTGCACTTCATAGGGCCAATGACTGCACGATGCTGTATATTACACGTTTCTGAATCATCTTCCACCTTCAGCTCTTGAACTGCCCTTAGAACTATATAACAACATATGGACTTCTGGCCAATTCCCTCAAATCTGGGGAGAGGCACTAATTATACCAGTCGCAAAACCAGGAAAAGATCACACTAATCCAAATAATTACCACCCCGTAGCTCTTACCAGTGTCTGTAAGACTATGGAGCGGCTAATTAAAGACCGCCTTGTCTAGGTCCTTGAGGACCAAAACTTACAAACACCCAATGTGGTTTCAGACAAGGTAAGTCAACTTTAGACCACCTGGTCTGTTTTGAAACGTTCATTAGAAACGGGTTTATGCACACATTGTGTCGGTTTTCTTTGATTTCGAGAAGGCGTACGACACAACATGGAAACATGGAATTTTGAAAGACCTCTCAGACATGGGACTAAGGGGTCGGCTATCTTTGTTTATATCACAATTTTTAAATGATAGACATTTTAAGGTTAAAGTTGGCTCCACTGTATCTAACTCTCATGAGAAGGAGATGAGAGACCCACAGGGCAGAATACTTTCACCTACGCTCTTTAGTATAAAGATCAATAGCTTAGCTGCTGTTCTCAATCAAGGTGTTGAAGGCTCTTTGTATGTAGATGACCTCTTAATCTGCTACAGAGCTCAAAATATGAACAACAAAGAACAACAACTTCAGCTAAGTCTTATTAAAATTGAGAAATGGGCTACAGAAAATGGGTTTAAATTTTCAAGTGCAAAGACAGTTGGGATGCATTTCTGCAACAAAAGCAGACGGCAACCTGATCCAGATTAAAAAATTTATGGAAAACCCATTAAGATAGTCAAGGAGACCAAGTTTTGGGGGCTGATATTTGACAGCAAGTTGTCATTTATCCACCACATTGATGCTCTAAAAGTTAAATGTACAAAGGTTCTCTGCTCTGCTTGATGCCCAGTCATTTGGGTATCCCTGGAAACACAGTTGTAGACAGGGAAGCAAAGGCAGCCCTCTACAAGCCCATTTGTCAGTCGGAAATATATCATAAAGGTCTCCGGCCCAGAATGTCTAAGTACATTTTTGATCTTTGGCAGGGTGTATAGGACCTGCAAGTCACAAATAAACTTCATGACATACATCCTGAAATTGGTCAAAATGTTTACTCCTATGGAATGTCTAGGAGTGACCAGGTGGTACTGACGCGATGGGCCAGTCACCTCACCCAAAAATTTATTTTTAAACAAATTAAAATCTAACCAAAGTGTGAAATTTGTGACTGAGTATACGACATCAAACACATATTGGTTGACTGTGTGGACTTTGCCACTAATAGGCGACAGTTCTATAAAGTCACTTCCATGAACATTGTTGGTGATCTTGTCATCAAGTTTCTTAAGAGGATCGGTGTGTATGATAAACTTTAATTTTTGTGAAACATTGTAAATAATTTAATTTAAAAAAATAATAAAAATATAAACAAAACAAAAACAAAACAAACCCACAGAATTGTGTACGTGTGTTCTCGCCACAGCATAGCTGAAATACCGCTGAGTGTGGCGTAAAACATTAATCAATCAATCAGCCAATCAATCAATCAATCACCGATTCAAAAAAGTACATCATAGTCTATTACTATTGGTGTGTGCTAGTTTCACATGACAATGAGTTAGATCACAGCTTAGACTATATACAATAGCCCTTAAACTCTAGCTTGATTTGATTTAACGCTATAAGTGAGGTATTTCAGCTATGCTGGGACGTGAATAAATAGTATCTTAAGCGATTAACACCAGAAAATCAATTAGTCATTTATAGCATTTAATATGTATGTCAGAGAATTTATCCGTGTATTGGGTATTTATTAACTGCCTTTAACAATATTTGTTTATAAGATAATCACTACAGCTACTAGAAACATCAAACCAGAACTTTATCACCGAGTCCAGGCCGGAAAAGCAATCTAAATACTTTAAATGGTATTTTCAACTCTCCCACACCTTTGTCTATACCATCTGTTGCCGATGAGCAAGCCAATAAATAAAACCATATTTTATTTAATGGTTTAGTATGATAATTCTTAAAGTATGACTGTTGAGCCCTCAATATGTGTTTGATGTCGACTTTTTAAGAATTGTTTTTCTGACTAAGCAGTTATTTATTTCGATGTTTTGTCAGGGGAGTCTGGTTGTGCCATATGCTACTCTTTGATTCCAAGGCCAATGGCCAGTAAAATGAGCGCCTTGGTATTTGCACTTGTTTAGACTTCGAAGAAAAATGGGATAGTCCTGGTCTTTGAGGTAAAATGCAACAAGAAACTACAGGTTATAACCGGACGTTACGGTTATATGGCTTTCAAGATTTTTTTTATAAATCAGAATTTGTCCGCTTATAAAAAAAAGTTTTATTTCACCATAAAATTATATGTTAATTGTCTTCACATTTATATATTTATTTTCCGATCTGCTCTGTTTTTCGGCGGCCTCTTAATTTTGTTGTAATTGAATTAGGATATTAAATCATCAAATATAAAGAAATACGCCTAGTTCCTTACTTAAAAACTTGTAATGATAAATAATGCTAATCAGTAAAATATGATTCAAATTGCAACTTCAACGTTTTAACTTTTTCAACTTCAATGCTTGGTAAGTCTTGTAATTAAAATAGGAATTGTGAGTTTGGTCACTGCGCAATAAAGTACATACACTAGGCTATAATTTAGGACAAGCCGTTTTCTGTCAGGTGACTGTTGATATATTAACTTTTAAAAACTTTGACCGGACATGACGTCACATTTATTAAATTCAAGCAAAAAGCACTACCGGA
Organism: Mopalia kennerleyi; assembly: GCA_034783855.1. Lineage (NCBI taxonomy): Eukaryota > Metazoa > Mollusca > Polyplacophora > Chitonida > Mopaliidae > Mopalia > Mopalia kennerleyi. The sequence goes on along the minus strand of JAVFBX010230428.1, from coordinate 3,959 downwards.
TTCGTACTCGTGAAATAAATCCGCGTTTAACGATATACTTCAAGAAACCGAAGTCCAAAAATAATGATCAAGTGACTCATTTAACCTGTAGACCATATATATATATGATACCAATGACAGCTTTTTCAAAATATTGCTTGCTGGTATGGGCTATATGCCTATTAAATTTTAGAGCTGTTCATTTAATTGTTTTGAAGCTTTAACTAATATCATGAAAAGATAAGAAAGCAAATTAGCGGCAAAATTACATCAACATGGACAATTATCTCGATGCGGATAGCGAGTCAATTTAGTTTCTGATTAAATCATGTTAGCATTTTACTTGTACCTTATTTAGTTTATGAGATATTTAGAGAATAATAATTATAATAATAATAATAATCTGAACAATTTGAATTAGTCTTTCAAGAAAAACTTGTCCCATATTGCTGACAGCACTACCAGACGATCGTTTAGAAAGGAAACACATGGCATTTATATGAACTTCAGCTCATGTTTATATTCCTGCACTCAACGCTTTGGTTTCAATTGTTGATGTCGTGATTCTTTAAAACTGGCATGTTTACCTTCTTTTGTCAATAAAGAGAGTCAATAAAACTTATCTTCCAATCTGTCTAAATACGGCCTACATAACTGACATTCATTGGCTGTCATTTTTTAAGGATGCGTGCTGACAATCACGAAGTTGTCTTCAAATATTTGGCGTCAGAAAGATCGTTGTTTCTTCCATTCCATCTAAATACGGCTTACAAAGCTGTTTTATCGTGTCGTACAGTATTGGACAGTGACAGCTTATATATAACATGAAAAGAAAGGTGCATAATACCACATTTTAAACTGAAGTGACTACATCAATGTAATATTGCGAGAGTACTCGTTTAGGACTGGGTACATCTACCACCTACCCATGACTAAGTGTTTTGTAGTTTCAGTAGAACTTTTTTTTCCAATTACAATACTTTAACAAGAAATAAAGACCGTATATCAAAATGTACTCTGGCAAATTGTAAAACGATTTAAATGATTATTGACCAGTTATGCATCTTTGAGATGATGCCTGCCTTTACAACACTATCAGTCTCAAAACATATGACCGGAAACGGTTTCTGTCACACCAATTGTAACACTGAGAAATGGATGTTGAGAAATATGTATTGCTTTCTTAAATAACTTTTATTTAGAAAATATAAATAATGTATCAGCCCTATGATCTACACTGGTAATGGTTTGTATAAATTTAAATATTTTTGAAGATGTAGGTTAGAAAGAAAACCATTGTGTTACATGTCCGGTTGTGGAAAGAAACCAAAATTTAAATTAAAAAAATGATCTTCTCTTACATTTCTTTTACAACCAATGTTACATCAATAACGACAAGTCAACGATTAAGCGTGACCGACCTGGAGCACGATTATGATAGTTTTAAGTGATATATATCTGCAAAACATAAACAACAGTTGGATATCTAAAACAAGAGAGGGGGAGGGGGGACCTATGTTATCTGTTATATATTTCGTGTATTCGCAACACTCTTTAAATAGTGACTGTTCTGTTATGTTGAAATATACAGTTACTTTTCAGTTAAATTAGTGACATGCACCCTACAGTAAGCTATCGCACTCAACCAATACATTGATTGTGCGGTGTACTCATTATATAGCCAAAGTAACACAAACACCTTAAGCCATGCATTTTCTTGGACTGGAAATTAATCTTCCTCTCTTGTTAATTAACCAAGTTCTGTCAATGCTTGGAATTTGTCTTATCTTGTCTTTCAAGAAGTACAAAATGCTGAACTCTTGTTACAATTTATTAAACTCTCTGGATTGGATATTAGTGTGGATGTTTTGACGTTTGTGTCCTTGGATGAATACTAATTTATTCCAGTAGTTCAACCTATTTATAGAAACTCTTAACACGCTTTTTGTAGCCCAGTGGTTCGGTATCTAATGGTATTTTGACTAATACTGATTCACCATATCAGAAACATGGGAAATAATAATCAATCATCAGTACAACATAAATAAACACTTTTAGGCTAATCGGTGAGAACACTTAGCGGTACCATGCTTTTGAGATGAAATGATGGGTTCCTTTGTCAGGTCATCTCATAAATATAGCAGTATGTCCTGGAGAATGCGGTGCAGGGTCACGAATTCCACACGCGACTCACTAAGCATTACACATTTGAATGATGTGATCGGTCTTTTCTCATGGAGAATTATCCATGTAATTATCGTCAGCGGATAGCACATTTTGTCCGGGTGTAGTAAGGCTGCTTTTTTATTTTCTTGTAAAGTGTCATTTGTTGACATAGACGCATTATCTTCCGATGTATCCAAGTTCACTTTAACGTAAAGAAGGAGGGGAGATCAATTTTCCTCGACATGGTTTTTAAATTGCTTATAGGCTACAAACAGGAGTACACACAAATACCCCGAGCCATATGTTATGTTTTTTTAAAACAAACTCCTGTTTTACAGTATTTGAGCGAGGAACTCTTTTTTGACTATTGATCACAGCAGCAGTTTAATAACAAATAAAGAGTTGTAATATCTCGCTGCTTGACTTTGGGAAAACCCTATCACTTACATCGCACATCCCATTTCTCCTCGTTAAGCGCGACATATAAGTTAATATCTTTTCAAATGGTGTTTGATTGAAATTACTGCGTTGCGATTAAACAACTATGAATAAATACAACCATGAGGTATGTTTTGGAAAGTGTTAAATCACCAGCGTGAATATACATTGTATTTCAAATCGTTAATATCGAGAGTGGGATCAACGGGTGAATTTAAACAAAGTGAAGCCGGATTTGTGCTGAACAGAAAATCACGTTCGGTCATAGATGATGTTTGTTTGTTTGTTTGTTTGGGGTTTAACGTCGTACTCAAGGTTATTTCACTTATATGACGACGGATTGTCCCCTCACACTGTTCCTTGCCTAATTACGGTGGAAAACCGGGAGAAAACCTAGTAAAAACCACCCACGCGATTGCCGGCCGGAGCCACATCGTGTAACTCCCTCATACACCGGAGGGTCGACAGACAGACTCGATCTTGTGAACGGCTCATCAAAGTTGGCTTTAGTAAGTGCACTCGCTAACTACTACGCCAAGACCGCCGGCCGGTCATAGATTAAGCGTCACATGTTAATATGGCGATAAAACACATTTGTTGAAGAATCCCGGAGTTAATGGAGTACAGCGGTATATAACGTAGTTATATATACACGATATACTGCTAGCCATTGTCTTCGTTCTGTTATTAACAATGCCACATCGCTTTTGCATAAACCGTTTTTGTATGTCCCTTTTACAGCTCTGTAGCTTTGCCTTGAAGCACGCCATTATCCGTACTGTTCTTTGTAAATGTTAACCAGATTGGAAATTACATATAATTGTGTTTGCCGAGTTTCTATCGACAGGTCTCCGAGGGGGAAGGGTTGCCATTGATCATGGACAGGCCCTGCTTCTCATTGCGTCGCGTGTCGGAGGAGAATGAGATCCAGGTAAATGAAGGACTTGCAAAAGGGTGCCAAATACTCATTTAGCCCTAAGACGTCACTTTGGCCCAAAAGCCTTCCAGACGGGTCGTCAGATTGCCCGATCTGATTATCGGCTGGTCATGCAATGATCAATTATTAATTCCATGGTTATAAATGAAATTCAAGTTGAGCAAATGTGAAATTATAAAAAATATTATCCAATCCTACCTGAAACGTTTAGATAATTGCACAAGACGGTGGCTCAGAGGTCAATGGAGTGGAAGGTGCACGACATATGTACGCCTCCCAAACCGATACATTCTGGAGTCATACGAAATATGGTAGAAGTTAATTTAAACGAAAAAGTACCGTAGTCTGTTGCTCTGGTCAACCGCATCGATGCCTTGGAAGGAATGAGGTCGGACATCAGGGGGGGGGGGGGGGGGGGGGGGGGGGGGGGGGGGGGGGG
>JAVFBX010230417.1:0-10868 GCA_034783855.1 Mopalia kennerleyi | reverse complement strand
CCACTGCCAATTGACATGTCTGTGATGACGCCAGGACTCGTTAATGGGACTAATATCGTGCATGTATATTACAAAAAATAGCCGACTTGTCGCCCTGTGTTTAGACCGTCTCTTTCTTATTCTTAGAAAGCCCCAATCTGATTGGGTGAAGAGAGGTCATCCGAAAGTAGCCGTGGTCAGCTCTAGCTAACTCATGTTTTATCGCTTTTGGAGGCAAGGTAAGAAAGGAAGAGAGGCTTAATGGGACGATCTTCTTTTCCGCCTTGCCTCGGGGAAAATGCCTATTTTGGACAACAAACTAGAAACTGTTATTCTCTGGTAGACATTTTGAACAGTGATTCACAAATTGAGGTGGACGTTTTTACTTAAAAGGAGTGAAGTGCCTAAAACAATATGCTGGTGAAACCAACAACACAGCAGAAATTCTTTCCTATTAAGAGGAAATGACAGAAAACGCTTAAGACTCTTTAAAAGTTGTATCCACTTGTGTTTTAATTGGGGAAAGGGTCTAAGAAAAACATAAGTCCTTTTGTTTTCCAATATCTTGTCTGCTTTATACTAATCGCACAGTTTTCCAATAACCCAATGTAAGCTGGGGTTTCATACAAACAAGACTTCCTTTGTCGGGCATCAAGCTAGACATGTGTATTATACTTGAAGTGGGATTCAGAAAATATGGTACCCCTGTGTTAGTGATGTTGCTAGTATATCACGCTGGCACAAGGGTGTCGATAAATTGAAACGAAAACGATGAATCATAGATACACCCCCAGAGACAAGTTTCCAAATAAATATATCTATAGATGTTGGTTCAATCAGTCAGACTGATAACATGAGGACAGTCTATATATCAATGGGAGTATGAAGCCAGCTTAAAGGCGGTAGCGGAGATATAGTAGATTTAACGGGAATACAGACAGTGGTTAGACATATATCTTGGGGGATTCCAGTGAGGTTTCGTGGAAATATTCGAGAAAATATCACAATGTCTGAATACAGACCGATGGCCTAGTGACCTTGACATAAATCTTAAGTTACGCCATCGTTGTGTTCGTATCCGTGAAATAACGAAAACAAAACAGTCGATCACATGGGTAATTTATTGTTAGACTGTTAATTGTTGACAAGTTTCCAAATAAATATATCTATAGATGTTGTTGGTTTAATCAGTCCGACTTATAACATGGGGACAGGCTATACATCAATTGGAGTCTTAAAGTCAGCTAAGGCGGTAGCGAAGATATAGTAGATCAAACAAGACAGACAGTGTTTTGACATACATCTTGGGGGATTTCAGAAGGTGATCATGAAATTATTCGAGAAAATATCCTAATGTCTGAAAACAGACCGATGACCTTGTGACCTTGACATCAGTCGTAGGTTATCCCATCGTTGTTTTCGTATCAGTGAAATAACGAACACAAAGCCTGTTCAATCACCTAATTATAAAACTAACGATAGAATAATAGTATAGTCACAGAACACAGATGAAAATGTATACTATAATACGTTTAACAATTCACACCTTTATGACATAATGACCCAACGGTTGAACTCCCATCAGCAAAAAACATGTCTGTATTCGCCCTCGAATTAGCGATAAACCTCAATAGGCTTGGATTGAAGTAAACCAGAAATATATGTATGCGAATGTTAAAAGGCTAAGACATTAAAGTTCAAATCAATTTGACAGAAAGCAAATTGGTATCAAGAGCATAAATTCTACTCATCAGCAAGTAGCTTTGCTAGTTTAACGAGATATTTCTTTGTTGCCAGAGGCATAGTAGTGATTCCGTTCACTGTTGGCTTGCACTCCGCCATATCAGTGAAATAGCATAAAATTAGGACTATAAACCGCTATCAAAAACAAACCAATGTGGCAATTCGATAAGTTGCTTTGTTAGCGGTTTTATGTGGTTCCTGGTGACTTTTCCAACTATGTTGAATACCTGTTGGACTGTTATGAATTAACCCAATTCAGTCAAGACGTTTTCTGGATTATGCCAAACACGAAGAGTCCATTAAGGGGTTTGGTTTAAACACGCCCAGATCAGGGGATATATGTCACTAATACTAGTTAATTAGTGACCAATTACGAGTAACAAGCCTTCTTCCCTTTTGTATTTTGATGTGCGTTTTTTACTGTGGCTAACAATGTTGACAGACAATATAGAAGAAAATACACGAAAAAAAAAAACATTGACCAATAAAAAAGTAGTTTCACAGCAGGAGGAGTAATGTTCATTAGTACAGTACACTCAACAAAACCGCAAAGTTAGAAAAGTTGGATCCACCGTGTTTAACTAGTACAGAATTACGTTGCATAGCGGTAACCAAAATTCTAGGCATATAGTATGAATATAGAGAAAGATACTTCTGCTTGCCTCCACCGCGATTAGAACTAAGGTATCTGGCCATAAGGGCCAGGGCTCTATAACCACTTGATGGTTATAGAGGTTATTTTTAATATGACAAATATACTTTTCTAACAATTCGAATACTGACATTCTTTCCACCGTTGATTTGAGTTGAATTCTTATTCACATGAAGTTTTCTCAAATCTTTGAAAACAATAATCCAATCCCTTTTAAGAGTCAACTGCGGTAACAAGATCACAAGAGCTGCAATGAAGTGTGGTAGTTTAATGCTGGACAACCCAAAAAAATTTCTTAATCAGTATATTTATTTAAGGCAATTTTTCTCTTTCCTTGCAAGTAATGCAAGAATATGCATTATTGCAGATCGACCCATATCGTGAGCAACAAAATGAGAGAATTGAAACTTGACTATGGACAACTGTTCAGTGAATAAAGCCTTGCCCAGAAACTTCAAACATTTTTGTATGTGAACAAAAGACATGATTGCATTTATATGCAAAAGAAGCCAGTCAATAAAACTTAGGTGTGATTGATTCAGTATCTTTTGTCTAGACGTGAGAAATGGAGTTTTTACTGAATAAACGTGACTGATTGAACAACTGACTGACTGCAGTACTCGTGTGTAATGTTATGCTCAGGGGCATCAAAATACCACACTAACAACCGTCAAATTTGTAATGATTGATGTCTTAAGAAATTAAAGTTTAGCCATTGCACCCGTTCTGTACGTAACAGAAAATGAAATTTAGTTTCGGTAAGATGAATTATCTGGTACAGACCAATACCCAACAAGTTCTGTGTTTCATGCGGTTGTTACTATTTTGATGGTTATTATTATTATCACCGGGGACTTGTTTAATATAAAAGCTCCGTGTCAAAGAAAGGAGCCCCGCGGCCGTGGCTTAGTAGTCAGCGTGTGCTCTTACTGATCGCAATACGATGTACCATTCACCTGATTAGTCCATCTGTCGACTATCAAGTGTTTGAGTGAGTCACACTATGTGGCTCCACGACTCGCGGGGGTGGGTTTTACGAAGTTTCCTCTCGTTTTCCCATCTCAATTAAGCAATGAACAGATTGAAATGGACAATCCGTCGTCATTTAAGTGGAAAAGCCTTGAGTACGACGTCAAACCTAAATCAAAGAAGTCAAAGAAAGGAAGTGGTACATTCATCTAATATTAGGGAGATCAACATCATTAGGATAAACAGACTAAGTCAAACTCTAGGTGGCGATGCTTGCGTATAAGATGGGATAATTGTTCGCGGAGAGTAGGATCATTCTAGACTGCCATTTAAACAGCAGTTGATCTAAACTTGATTGGATGAAGTTCTCAAAAACCTGAGTCTACATATGATTGATTGAACAAAGATAGATAAAATGATTCTCATTTCTCATGATTATATCATAGAAATCTGACGAGAAAATACTCCTGTACTGTAGTTGTGTCCATTTATACACTGTAGTATTGCCTAGAAATATTTATACAAAAATTATGTATTCCTAACTTGATTGGATGGAGTTAATCACTATTGTATTACCTAGAACTAGATTAACACAATTTAAAAAAACCCACATGTATCCGATGGGGTCGAACTCCAGGCTTTTGTGTCCTGTTCCTGGTATTAGTAGTATTGATACTTCAAGAGCAGGCAATCTTTGCCACAAGGTCCACTTATCTTAATTTGCTACAATGAAAAACGGGTTAAAAATTACCAGAGTAGAAGAGAAAGACATTTATATGGCAATAAAAGGTTATCTAAGTCTTAATCTGGTGTAAGACTTTATCGTTTAAAGATTAACTTTACGGCGATAATATTTAATACACGCTTTACTGCGATTAAACTGATCAGTTTAACGGTATCGAAAAACATATTGTCAACGATTGGTGTTTTACGCCGTATTTAAGAGTATAACGACCGTGTATTCCAACATCAATTGATACTATCACAGCTAATAAATGTAAAGTGTTCCAACAATGTTGGAAAGTTAATCTTCTTCCAGTGCTTAGTACAGACAGGTTGGATACACCCGAAACAAGCTGTCCTTAGCCAGAGGGCCATGTGGCCAATGACATCATAAGTCGAAAACAGCAATCTTTGTTTGATTTTGTCTAACGTGGTACTTAAGGGTATTTCACTTCCAACACATCAATCTAGGATCCAATTTAATAGAATATTACTTGTAAAACCATATGGCACAAAGGAAGGGTTTTCATTCGATTAAGGGTGTAGCATAATAAAATTAAGATGTCGTCTTTATTATGGGAAATGACTGTATTTGCATGGTCGCTTAGTGACTACTATGCTACAGGAAGCTTTCTATTAAACCGCTAGAAATCCCTAACCCTAACATGGTTCGGCACTTTATATTCCAATATATAAAAATTGCGTGGCCTTACCATGACTTAAACCATCTCGTTTTCTTCCTTAAACACTTTTGGGTTAGACCGACACATACAATGACCACTCGACGTCCATTTTCATGTCAAAATCCATCATTTCTCAGCAGTACCTCACTCGTTTAAAAATGTCTTCTGCGGTATTTAGGTCATGCGGATTCAACGTTATTTAGTATTCAGAGGCAGACCCTATTTCTAGAGCTTTGGTACAGCTGCACCCAGTATCTATATATAATATCTAGTCTAGATAAGATACGTATTTGCATCTAAGTGACTTCAATCGTAAAATAGAAATAGTTTGGACTCTGGTTTTACACAACAAATTAATCAGCCCTCTCAACTTGTATGTGCCATTTCCAGATTAACAATTATTCGCAGTAGTTACCATGGAATGATGATATATATTTTAGGTACAAAACCAATAATACGATGAGACAGGTCTCCGGATTGGTTGAATGGCTCAAGCCCAGACGTCTCGTACAGATTTCTTATGGAGTCGCTTTGTAAACACTGTTGTCACGGATAAAATGTCTGAGAATGTAATATTTGGAAGACTCGTTTATAATCGTTATACCACAGTAGACAAATTGAGCATGTCATGCTGTTACATGGAAATGTTATCCAACACAAGAGTTCAATAACTAATAATACTCCAGACGCTGTCTACGTTATTGACAGTTTTCTTGTTGAAAATGCTGCTCGGTCATCCCATGTGACACAATTGCAGTCTCCAGTGCAGACAAGTCTGAATGATAGTCTGACAAGCTGTTTGGCAATCTTATGAGGCACAACAGATCGATGACCAGACTGTTATTCGATTTCCATGATTGAAAATACAAAATAAACTTCAAACCATATACTACTGTTGGATCTATAACTGCTAGCTCTTAAGAAAAACTTTGATTTCCGCACATTTCTTCGTGGCACAGTTTCTCGATCTGCTGTCGAACAACCATTCATAATTATAAAGCGCTGGTGAAATATATTTTTTGCGGATTCCTTGTGATCGATATTCGGCTTAATATGCACAAGAGCCGATGGATCAATCGGAGTCAATACGCCTCAAAGACAGTGCTTCCTCGCACAATTTCTTGGTCTGCTAAGAAACAACTAATCATAATTATGAGGCGCTAGGGATATTATATTTTTTGCGGATTCGTTGGTATCGATATTCGGCTTATGCACAAGAGCCGATGGATAAATCTGAGTCAATACGCCGCATTGTGGCTGAATTACACCAGCCTGATTTCAATATTTGATATCTGGTTTATGGACTCGGTTCTGGTCAGTCTACAAGTATGCACTAACCCTCAGATTACTGGCTCCCTCGTTTGCCTAAGATTGGGATAGTATTAAGAACATTAAAAGAGTAATTCAGAATTTTTTGGACGTTGTTTTTTGTTGCTTCAGAGACATATTTGCAAGCAGTTGAAACTGAAACTCAGTTTTAATGTTATTGATTTCTGTTCATCGATCTGATTTGTAGTGTTATTTCACAATTGTCCATCGTCTATGTCGATCTGTCTTTGTGTGCGTAATCTAATTAATCAACTGAAAATTTACTTAATTGAGTCATCCCAGGAAACTCGTCTGTATCCAAAACAACTGATGCCTTGTTAATATTGATACAATATACACGAGCTTCTGAAGCGATTGTTGGATCATGAAAATGGACTTGTATTTAAGGGAATAGAGAGAATGATTAGAGGTTACTCGATTTCGTAATGTAAACCCTGAACTTTCAATTACTAGCCTTCAATCGTCAGCATGGTAGACCGATATATATGTGCGAATGTGTACACTAAACCAAACGAAGTCAATTGCAGACTCTTCTATCTCATTCGATACAGTTTGGACAGTAACTATCCTATTGCAACTTGGCCTAAATGACGTCTCCCCCGCAACCTTTCTAATACTCATTACCTGTCTATTTGCTAGTAAATTTAGTCGTAATCTACGCATTTGTTTAGATAAGTGCTTCGACCAAATAGCTGGGAGGTTTTGTTTTGTTTTATGTTTTGCACGATTATGCTCCACCCAGGGTCAGATCAACCGCTGTTTGTTGGCTCTCGAAATGGGTGACATGTAAATGCAATTAAGCAGCTGATATAGAAGTTCTCGCAGTGATATGATGTCAACTGATCTATATTATTAATGCTCATTATGTCATTCATTTTAACGTCCTGCTATCTACATAAGAAAACCACAAACGGGTTAATCTGTGTTGAAGTTAAACCTTTGTCGACTTTAAAATATTAATTCGTTTGTCAATTATACTAATGTGGACGAAATCTCTTTTTCATTACCCATTGTTTTACGTGATCTAGTATAAGGGAGACGTGGAGGCATGTACAGATAGTATGGGAAGAAACCTTCTAAAATGTCTCCTCGTACGGGTAATTCATCTTCTGCAGAGTTATGTAGGGCAGTATATTGTTAATAATATTAGGTCTGGTCGTAATCTGTGACAATCAGTTTACAGAATGGACCACGTTTAAGCTTAGTGACAAATTGGCTTGATTTAATAATCTACAGACAACGGAAATGGTACGAACTGGGGAGAGTCGTATCCAAAAAACTGTCAAAGATAAAACCGTATGCCATAGTCTAATTAATGGCGTTATTATGTTCAGTTAATGGATACAATGTAGAACGGAGTGTTGATTAATATGCGGTAGGAGTAGCACGGAAATATAGACCATTAAACAAATCTAACTCGGGGTGGAGGGCGGGGGGACCCGATAGATACCCCAAGGGTTTACCATTGTATCAAACTAGACCAATTATAATTGTATCAAATAATCTATAACAGCTAACTTGTACAAACTACCATTGACAAATCGCGATCAATACTCTTTTCCGCTTTACCAACAAGCCACTCTGGTTGACAGAAGTTGACTAAACAGTCCAACAGCGGGTGGATCGATTGACTTATAAGCTCGTGATTCGAGTGAACTTGAGCGCGAATCTATTCCTGTCGGGTCATTTGGTTGTTGCTCGTAAACCTACATGTTACGTAATAAGGGTAGTTAGGCGTTTACTTAAACGTGTATATTGTTCAGTCTGGATCAGGTTTAGAACAAGTGTACCCAACGTTTTTATTTCCGTTTTTGTTACGCTCCAGTGTAGTTCTTATGATAAAAATACATGTAAGGATTTTTATTTAAATTAGACTGTCTAACCAGATAAGGCTTGCTATTTTGGGCAAAAACCTAGAAAAATGTAGTCCTTTGTAGACATTTTGAACAGTGATTCAGAAAATGAGGTTGACCTTTTCACTTGAAAGGAGTGCCTAAAACAATATGCTGGTGAAACTATCAACAACAACAAAACACCATCGGATAAAAGCCAACAATTATTCGAGTTCCATTAAGTAACAACTCATATCCGTAATTATTCAACATTTATTCTTTCCCCGATTCGGTTCAAGGCCATTTTGAAATCATGCCGATTAAAACAAAATATATTATTTCCTCTTTTGAGGAAATCAAAGAAAACGCGAAGAAAGAAAAACTGAAGACTCTTCAAATGTTGTATCTATTGGGTTTTAATATGGAAAAATGTAGAGGGTCCAAGCGAAACATTACTCATTTTATTATCTAATATGACCTACCTTGGTTTGAGAGTAAGCTGGAGTCATACAAACAAGGCCTCCTTTGTCGGGCGTAAAGCTAGACGTGTGTATTACACTTTAACCGTGATTTAAAAAATGTAGTACCCCTGTGTCAGTGATGTTGCTAATATATCATGCTGGCACAAGGGTGTCGATTAATTGAAAAGAAAACGATGAATCATAGATAAACTCCCAGAGACAAGTTTCCAGATATATATATATATAAATATAGATGTTAGTTTAATCAATCAGACTGATAACATGGGGACAGTCTATACATCAATGGGAGTCTGAAGCCAGTTATAAGACGGTATAGCGGAGATATAGTAGATTTAACGGGAATACAGACAGTGATTTGACATATATCATGGGGGATTCCAGTGAGTGATCAAGGAATTATTCCAGAAAATATCCCAATGTCTGAATACAGACCGATGACCTAGTGACCTTGACATAAATCTTAAGTTACTCCATCGTTGTTTTCGTATCAGTGAAATAACGAATACAAAACAGTCGATCACATAGGTTAATCGTAAGCCTGTTCAAGGGCGTATTAAATGAGCTAGATATGTATGCGAATGTGAAAACTCTAATACAAGTTCAAATCAATATAGCAGACATGTGCCAATCGGAATAATTAAAAAAAGCAACTTGATATCATCAAGAGCGTACATTCTACTCATCAGCTAATTGTTATAAAGTCAAGTGTTTTTGTTAGTGATAAGCGATATTTCTCATCGATTTCCTTCACCCATGTGTTTGTCACGCCGCCATATGAGTGTAATATCCTTAATAAGGACGTTTGACCCCAATCAAAAACAAACTAATCTGGCAATTCAACAAGGTGCTTTATTAACGGTTGACGTTCTGATGTGGTTTCTGGTGGTTTATCCAGCTATGTTGAATACCCGTTGGACTGTTGTGAATTAACCCAATTCAGTCCAGACGTTTTCAGGCTTATGCCAAACACGAAAAGTCCATTTAGAGGCGTTGGTATAACAGAAGCACAGATCAGGGGATATATGTAAAAAATATAACATTATTGGCGAATAAACTAGAAGTTTAATTCACGGCAGGAGGAGTAATGTTCATTAGTACAGTACATTAAAACTCAACAAAATCGCAAGGTTACAAAAGTTGGATCCGCCATTTTTAACAACTACGGGCTTACGTTGCAAAGCAGTAAACAATATTTCGATGTATATATTATTAATATAGAGAAAGATAATGTTGCTCGTCTCCAGCGCGATTCGAATTAAGGTATCGGGCTAGCCGGGTCAGGGCTCTATAACCACTTGATGTTTTTTAATAGGACAAATATACTTTTTTAACAATTCGAATACTGACATTCTTTCCACCGTTGATTTGAGTTGAATTCTTATTCACATGAAGTTTTCTCAAATCTTTGAAAACAATAATCCAATCCCTTTTAAGAGTCAACTGCGGTAACAATATCACAAGAGCTGCAGTGAAATGTGGTAGTTGAATGCTGGACAACCAAAAAAGCGTATAATTCTTAATCAGTATATTTATTAAAGGCGATTTTTCTCTTTCTTTGCAAGTAATACAATATTATGCATTATTGCAGATCGACCCATATCGTGAGCAACAAAATGAGAGAATTGAAACTTGACTATGGACAACTGTTCAGTGAATAAAGCCTTGACGAGAAACTTCAAACATTTTTGTATGTGAACAAAAGACATGATTGCATTTATATGCAAGCCAGTCAATAAAACTGAGGGTCATTGATTCAGTAACTTTTGTTCGTCGCATTACCATCGAATGACATATATATTTTAGGTACAAAACAAATAATACTGTGAGGCAGGTGTAGAACCCTTAAATGTAAAATCACCCTTATATGTAAAATCACCCTTATCTGTAAAAAAAACATTAGCCTTATATGTACAATCACCCTTATCTATAAAAAAAATTACCCTTATATGTAAAACCACCCTTATTTGTAAAAAAAATACCCTTATATGTTAAATCACCCTTATTTGTAAAAAAAATACCCGTATATGTAAAATCACCCTTATTTGTAAAAAAATTACCCTTATTTGTAAAAAAATACCCTTATATGTAAAATCGATGTCACCCTAAAATGTAAAACTCTTACCCGAAAATGTAAAACGAAAATTTACCCGTATTTGTAAAGAATTACCCTTATATGTAAAATGACCACTATCATTTTTTTCGATTACGTATATTATGATATGGATTTAATTGTGATGTATTGCAACGCACACTGCTCAATTCTAATATATTTAGAAATTAACAGTGTTCTATATATATGTTTGCGTTTCCAAAATATAAAAATATACATGTATTCAAAACGTCAATATATTACACTTCTATCCATTTCACTGTATCAGTCAAGTTCGTCAATATATTATTTAATACCGTGACCGAGAGGTCTGAAACGATGCCATCTGTCCGCATGTCACCAGTTCAGGGGATGGTGATATATGTT
>JAVFBX010230406.1:0-10869 GCA_034783855.1 Mopalia kennerleyi | reverse complement strand
ATAATATTAAACTTCTCTGTTGTGTATAATATTAAACTCCACTGTTGTGTATAATATTAAACTCCACTGTTGTGTTTAATATTAAACTCCACTGTTGTGTATAATATTAAACTCCTCTATTTTGTAAAATATTAAACTCCTGTGTTGTGTATAATATTTAACTCCACTGTTGTGTATAATATTAAACTCCAATGTTGTGTATAATATTAAACTCTAATGTTGTGTATAATATTAAACTCCTCTGTTGTGTTTAATATTAAACTCCACTGTTGTGTATAATATTAAACTCCGCTGTTGTGTATAATATTAAACTCTAATGTTGTGTATAATATTAAACTCCTCTGTTGTGTATAATATTAATTATCTCTGTTGTGTATAATATTAAACTCCTCTATTTTGTAAAATATTAAACTCCTGTGTTGTGTATAATATTAAACTCCACTGTTGTGTATAATATTAAACTCCTCTGATATGTAAAATATTAAACTCCTGTATTGTGTATAATATTAAACTTCTCTGTTGTGTATAATATTAAACTCCTCTGTTGTGTATAATATTAGACTTCTCGGTTGTGTATAATATTAAACTCCATTGTTGTGTATAATATTAAACTCCACTGTTGTGTATAATATTAAATACCTCTGTTGTGTATAATATTAAACTCTAATGTTGTGTATATTATTAATTATCTCTGTTGTGTATAATATTAATTATCTCTGTTATGTATAATATTAAACTCTAATGTTATGTATAATATCAAACTCTAATGTTATGTATAATATCAAACTCCTCTGTTGTGTATAATATAAAACTCCTCTGTTGTGTATAATATAAAACTCCTCTGTTGTGTATAATATAAAATTCCTCTGTTGTATTAAATATTAAACTCCACTGTTGTGTATAGTGATATGTATTCATTTTGTGGCAGTTAAATCACACTTTTGTGCATATCAACTTATTTGTTATATTTCATGTTAATTAAAAAAAAAATAAAAGTAGTTGTTTAAATGTTGACATTATAGTTTACTCGGACAATATGGTTTCAACTATAGTATTGCATGATTGCGGAAATGCCGGATTTTTCTAAGTTAGCATATTTGGCTTTGGTTATATGATTTCGCATCTATTCCCAACACTGAATACGACCCTTCGTTTTACAATTTGCAAATATTTCAGTTCCCATGTAAATTTAAAAATCCATACATCAAAATAAGGTCAAAGGGCGATGCGCATGTCGAAAACAATTCCCCAGCGGGTTATTATTTTACAAGTATCGTGTCGCAATTCGACTGAGCGGAAACTATTCTAATATATGAAGGCAAGAATCAATTACATTAAAGAAATCGTCTTGTAATCTGAATATATGAAAAATTGCTCATACGTACGTAGCTTTGTACTGGAGCTGATGTTTTTTGTTTTACATATGGCGGTGCTGTGATCTCGCGAGAGATAACGGGAAGTGAAGGAGACACCCAGCTGGAGTGATGCTAACCCCTATAAAGATAGCTATACTAAGTTGGAAATTGTGAGGCAAAAAACGACTGGAAGCTTATCCGCTATCAGATTGTGTCCTATCACCAGAAGTTAAAAACATAGCCTTACATTAAACATCTGTCCAGAATCATGAAATAAGATAGAAAAAATGCTTTTAATCAAACAAGATGCAGAGAAGATTAACATGTTACTCGAGCTATGAGTTGAATTTGTCAGCCATGATTTTATCACACAAGGAACGTAATAAATGAGGTGTTCCAGACAAAACAACATCGAGTTAATTCAAAAATAATTGAGTCTTGTTAATGAAGTAGGTAGTTTATTCCTCAAAACCTGATAAAGTAGAATATATATGTCTTTAAGATCGAAATCTGGCAGTTATTTTGAAAAATAAAATAAAAATATATTTTTATTGAAGATATATAGGGCCTATATATAGATTTTCGTTCGCTTCAATAATAGTAGAATATACATTTAAGTATAAGTACAGATAAGTCTCCTGATACAGGATTATCCCAATCGTGTAGCTAAATGACTACTCTCCTATATAACCATGTCCACCGTAATTAGGTAAGGAACAGTGTGAAGTGGAAATCCGTCGTCATATACTAGTAAGTGAAATACGTCTGAGAACGACGTTACACCCCGACCAAAAACACAAACCTCTATGTTTCAAAGACCTATTACAGCATAGAAGAGAAACAAAAATATAAAGGACCTGTACTGGTTAAGGCGAGACTTCCCTTTATATCAGACAGCTTATGACACTCATTCCCCTTAGCGTTTACATTCATTAGTTAATTTATATTTCTCTAAAATATCAGTTTGCAGGTTTATCTATTCTTAACCCATACCGAATATCTTGTTGGTTATAAATTTATAACATTCTTTCTATATCATATACATGGTTATCACCTTCACTCGAGATGTGTGTAGGTACCCATAACAACTCTAGATTAAGACCTATTTAGAGACGTCTGTGGGAGTTTATCTTGAATTTATAGATAGTGCCAGTTTGATAACTTTTTATAAAATGTGTACCTAAATATTTGAGCACTTACCAAATATTGTTGGTCTCCCGTATTTCTGTGATCCGCTAAAATCTTTTATTTTCCGTATAATCTGAGCGATAAGAAGACAAAGCGATGGCTGTTTAGTGAACTAGACGGGTGTGTCAGTTTTCTATTGCTTACATAAACACTGGCTCATTCCAAAGAACTTCTGATTACGAAAATGCGGCTAACTCTATCTTCACAAACCGATCAAATTACGAAAATATGGCTGGATGTGATGACAAGTTATGTAAAGCGAAAAAGATTTGAGGTCAAAGTTCAGTCTCGTGTAAAACTATGTCTATTTAATTTACCTTTGATTTTTGTTTTGGAACTTTGATATGTTCTTAACTGCGGGCTGCTTTTTAGATTCAGGCCATGTGACAAGCCACTTTTCTTGTTAATGTTATAAGTGCTCGATGTCAGTTTTATCACGTGGATTGATGAAGATTAGTTTACTTTAGTGAGATCTTAACGTGTGAAGAAAATTCCGAAGATCCCCGATGTCATTATGATGGCAGTTCAATGCTTTCATTACTAGCTACTCAGAATGGTTAATTATCAACTTTGAATTTGCTGTTGGTGCGATCTTTGAGGCTTTGTTTGATGACACCGATCTAAAGATTTTCATATGGCTTTGTAAAAAAAAGGTTATCGTTTTAGGTAACTAGCATCGAGAAAATATCTTCAATTTATATATTACAGATTAATCGCAGTATTCACTAGAGAGCTATCAGCAAGTGTTGAAGGAAAATCAGATTCCTGTCCGTTCCGTTTACCAGTTAAGAATTTAGTTTGTTTGACATTTGCCAGAATCAGGGCTATATCTGCGTTCAGGTTAGGCAGGGTTCTCATAGATTATCGTTTGATCACGTAACTAAACTGTAGTCATCTACATCCTTCATTTTCTGCGCATGACACCCATTGATTGACAGCTAATCAAATTTCTGTATATGTATCCAGCATACAGTTCTCCACGGGAACTCTAAAAACACGGAACAGAAAAAAAATTGGGGAAAATTACCAGATACCGTATCTGTTTAATGTTAAACTGCACTTGGGTCTGTCAAGTGGGACTAAAAACATTTATGTTTATCTTGAAGTCGGAACAAGACTTAAGCGATAAAGTCTATGAAAATTCCAATGAGATATTTCGAAGGATCGACCGATCAGATAAAAACCGCAGATGTGGTTGCACACGTATCATTTTATTTATTTTATTTCTCATTATCTTTGAAACATACCCTGGACAATATAAGCGGGATGTAAAGCGAGGAAAACTGACATACATACAAAAATATTGGCTCTCGCTGAATTATGCAAACTTTCATGACGAGTTAAATATAAGGCACTCTAATTGGTTCGTTTTCGATGGACGCGAATTACTTTATTCTTGAGATTGATGTAAAATGCGTTAACATATATCAGAAATTGAATTCATTGCAAACGGAGGGACAAATCTGATACTGACCAAATGAAGTATACACGTTTTTAAATTCATCAGGAGTATTGCAAACAGAAGGCAGTATCTTTATCAACATTAAGAATTTATCGACGATTTAGATTTTATAGCCATTTAGAGTAGTCAAAATAAAGAGCAGGCCGCCATTTGAACTCTACTCCAATACAAGGGACTGTAATCTTCAGCACCACTTATCATTCAATCAAACTGCCTTTTTTCAAAACAAACCTCGGGCCACGACTTTCGTCTTCGTCTAACATCATATCTGGAGTGTTTATGAATTGGTTAAAAAGATCAGAGGTATAGTATAACCGTGTTTCTTACCATATGACAAACACACTTTAACTGGACATCACAGATAATCTAGGCCTTCTTAAACACCCAATTTCCAACACGATAAGGTGTCAGGGTTGGGGGATCGGTAACGCGAAACAAAGGACTTCATAGTGCTAGTTTATTTACGCCTAAGATATTAAACACTCTGGGATAGTTCCAGAAAGACGAACCGTGGAAAATGTTCTCTGGAATAATATTAAATTTAAGGTATGTCAGGCGACGTTGCATTCCTTGATTAATATATTTGTTCTTTCAACACCCCTTCCCCAAGACGAAAAAAAGACAAATCAACAAAAAAACCCAAAGAAATACAACAAACAAAAAAGAAAACCAAAAGCATATTTCTTGTTTGTTTATTAATTAATGGCTCCTTGGGGTAAATCATATATTAGCACGTGCTGCCTTTCATAGCGATGAAATAAACACGTTAATGTTTTTGGCTTAAATCAAAATAGAATTTTAAATTATCGATTTTATAAATCGACCTATAACACTACTTTCAACAACAGTTTGGACAACAAGGGTTTCAATTACGCTTGGCAATTAAGAAAACTGCGCCGATAAAAAAAAGATAACCATAAGACCAAGAGTTTGTTTCTACAAAAGCATACTATCTTATAACTTTATCTTAGGATTCAGCGAACAGCAATATCAAGAAAGTTTCAATTTTGAACAACAACCTTTTGATAAAGAACACTTTGACGCACAACCAGTAACAAATATTGGAAGTTATTCTTCATCCAGTCGATAGGGTATCGATATATGTTACTTATTGCTGGGAACTCCGCCGTTAGGTGAAATACGGTTGAGCAGGGCGAAAACACCAATCAAGCGATGTTATAACAACACTTTTTTCCAACAACTTTGATTGATATATGGCTTCAATTTATATAAGGGGTCCGCGACCGTGGCTTAGTGGTTACTAATCCTACTTCGATGTACGGTTGTCGGGATCGAGTCCGTCTGTCGACCATCAGGTATATAAATGAGTCACACGACGTGGCTACGGCAATGACCGGGTGGTTTTCACGAAGTTTCATCCCGGGTTTCCACCGTAATTAGGCAAGGAACAGAGCGAATTTGACAATGCATAGCCGTATAAGTGAAATACCCTTGAGTACGACGTTGAACCCCAATAAAACAAAAAATATATAACTAGGAATGGTGGTCTTGAGTTAGAGTCCTTGCAGAGACTCTTTAGTTCAATGGATAGCAAAATTAAAGTGAGAGATGTATGAGTGGAGGTGTTTGGTAATTCTTCTGGCATCATTCTGGGACACGTGATAACCCAATCAGCGGCTGGTGTGTACATTGCACTCAATCCATCCACACTATTTATGAGAAATTATTTAAACCATTAAAAATAAAATATCGGAATGTGCTTCGTCTGACCTAAATATAGTTGTGTGTCAAAAATAAAAAAAATAAACCGAATGAATCTGTCTCTTGCATTTGAAAGACACTAAAAGCTGCCCAGTCCAAGGCTATCAGCATCATTGCTCCAGTTGGGTTATACAGATCCAATAATATTAAAACCGGACCCTTTAAGTGTTCTGTTGACACATGTGGTTTTAAACAAGGGATCTTAACGTGCCACAACATTACACATCCCTTACCAATTACGGACAATATTTTGTAGCTAAGATTGTGCATTCTTGTGAAAGGCGATACAAAAAGGCAATAAGCGGCTTGTTTTACCACGCGTCTCCTAATAGCTATAAATCAGCCGGGAGGGGTTATTTATTGTACCACATGTAGACAATATCAAATAGCGAACCACAAAATGAATCCAGATCTCAACCTACTCATTATGCCTCATAAAATCACTCAGGTCGTTTATTTCTTTTTTCGGTAACCAAATGTCGCTGAGAAAAGTTTTCCCTTGCGTAATGATGGCGCACAGCTAAGACAGACGCGACCGGCCTATTGTCAGAGTCTGGTAAAGTGTCACAAAACGACTTTAGTACATTTTAATTCCATGGAAGCGGACCTCCAAGTGTTTCTGTCGATGATATATACTGGCATATATTTGAAATGAACTAAAATTTGAGAGATGTTTATTTGTGTAATTTTAACCACATGCAGTTAAATGATAGCAATACGGGAATTAAGTTTCACGCATGTATACGTGTATCCCAATCCTGTTGCTCGGATGCTCTCGGGGTTTAGGGGCAGCATGAAGCCGATCTGTTGGTTTTGTATTTGTATTACGCCCTGTTTTTGTGCTGTCTCGCCTTTGTTTGTTGCAAGTGGTGTCGATGGTGGTTCCTTCACCTATTGGGCTGACACGCCGTCACATGAGTGAAATAACCTTAAGTACGACATTAAACCTAAATCAAACAAACAAATTAATATCAGAATCGACAACAAGGATAATATTGGGTGATATTGCTTTACTGTGCTTTGTTTATTTATGTATGCTACCTGGAGATCTCTCTGAACAAAGCTAACATCAAGCTTGCCATCGTTCATATTCTGTATTTTAAAGTGGACAGATCATAGGGTTTGCCGAACAAACAAATACAACCAAATTGTGCTTATTTAGTTTGTAGGTTGAACAAGTTTCATACCAACTCACTTTTCTCTCACGTCGTCGCCATTTTTTACGGTTAGAATAACTGGGGGGAAAAGCTGTCAGAAACAAGAGAAACTAGACAAGAAAATATTTATAAAAAGCAGCTTAAAGAAAACATTCCGCACAGTCCGAACCAATCCTGTGAGCAACTGTCGCTTCTTGTTTTCAAACGCCCCGAAGAACACTCATTTAGCGAAGAAGTTTCACCCGGTTTTAGAATTCTTTCACACATCGTTGGCTGGCTCTGATCGCCATGCGTGCTCTTAACAGAGACTTCAGACATTCCTCGTTCCCCGCCTGCCGTTCTGCTCCTAGGACCATGCAAAGATTTTGTCGAGAAAGCTATATGTACAGATTGAATTTGTGCAAGTTTATTTGAGCCGAATTTCAACACCATTTAAATTTGTTGTGAGTAAATTATCTTATTGGAAGTTATGTAAATGGATAACAGACAGGCAGATACTGATTTTGTCCTTGGCTGTTAAAATTCATACTCATAGAGTAGATGACGTCACATCCGGCTGATCGTCTGTCCAACCCACTATCGATTTAATATCTCTCAGTTACTTTACGGCTTTTGGACAACCGAGGCCTATGGTTTTGATTCGTTTGATTGGCATTTAACGCCGTACTTAAGATTATTTCAATCACACGACGGTATGTTAGCCCAGTGGGGACGGAAACCACCATCGACGACACTAACAACAAGCAAAGACAATACAGGACAATCATAGGACGTACTACAACAACAACAGGACAAACACAGCTGCTTCATATTGCCGCTTAGCTCTAAAAGCACCAGGGCAACAGGAAGCTCGCTCCCAATTCTCCGCCCTATATATTGGAATCTGCATCAAGAAAAATATCAATAAATTTTTTTTTTTTTAAACTAAAATAAAATTTAGTTGTTCTGTCCCTTTGGCGGGATACTACACCATGGGGGACCATTATTGCGTAAACTGGGGAAAACCACCCAAATTTCAGGGGATGACTGCTTAGTTTTGTGACTATCAACTGCTGGGATTACCCTCCGTTATATAAATAAAGTCTCCATAAGCTTGGCGTAAAAAACAGTCAATCATACAATCGACCATAAAGTGCATGGCGACAGTGTCGAACCAACAACACTATAGGAACACTGCGTCAAACACCACACTATTAAACTGCGCTTAACAGATTCTCTAATTTGTGGTCATAAAGTTATGGAAATGTTTGATTTAAAGAACGCGCGGCTTTAAAGGAATTAAAATATGTGGGTGTCAAAACCACAGGAATCCATATCCTTCCCATAAACACCTTACCTCTTACAAATACAACCCACCCTCAGCGCAGACAGGTCCCCACCCCCTGCGATGTGAAAGGAATTGGTCGCCTCTTGTCTGATACATGGTATATAAATGGCGCTCTTTATGAAGATGGATAGTGTAATGTAACCAGAGCTGTTATTCGTGACTGAGTAAAAACCACGTCGCCATACACCGCCTGTGCTCTATTAATCATATATAATCTGTCAACTACATTCAAATAGACATCTATTTATTTATGTCTGCGGCTTGCATTTTAATATAAAATAATACGAATGTAACGATGTGTGGAATGAAGAAATCCGCTTGCCTAATCCGACTGGAATTATTTTTTGTTCTGGAATGGAAAACAAAATTGTAAATAACAAAGACGCCAATAATGTTGTTTGTGACGATGTAACGCAGTTTGTAATAATTGAACACAGAAATGGAATATAAAACGTCTATGACTAAATGGTTTATTGAAGACGGGAGAAATTATTGGATTTCAAATTTCCTTTTGGAAAAGAACTCTTCATACATATATAGTTATATTTTAAAAAATCCCTAAACTATCTCAGAGATGCCAATAGATGAAGAAATACTGTTGGAATTCAATCTCTGAAATAAAAAAAACAACTTAATAATAACATAAAAGTCTAACAACTTTCTTATAATTACAGAACATCTCTGTGTGATACCGCAGATAAATATATATTATCGGAGAGGATACCAAAACTAAGCACATAAGATAAAATAGACGTCTGTTTTGACAAAAATGTTGGATTTAAGAAACACATATGCTTGTCAAATATAGTTTGTAGTGCAAACAGTGAACTATTAACTAGCCAAAGCTAATTAATTTGGAACAATAACATTCAATATGAATGGCAGGCAACAATTACTGAGTTACTGGTATAGGTATTGGGATGCAGGGCGTCTTGTTTTGATAGCAAGTGCTGATAAGTAGCAACTTAGCTCAGTCGTTAGCATCACCAATGGTCACCGAAAACAAAAACCTTATCAGTGGTAGTCTTAAAGGGAAAGACAACTCTTTTTCGACTTAAAATTATCATAGTATTGTTATTGCATATTTTCAAAGACAAACATCAGTTTGCACTCGCATTTGAGTAAGCATAGCCGTTAATTAGTTAATTTAACAGGCGGGACTGACGTCATTGTTCGAAAACACGATCGGTCACAAGCGGGGAACAGCCACGACTAGATGATATGACTACCGTGGTTTGGATCAATGACGTCAGCTCCGCTGTTTAAATGAACAAATTAACGTCTGTGCTAATTTGAATGCAAGTGCAATACAGATTGTTGGCTTTGAAAATATACAATAAAAAATAATAAGTTCAGGTCGGAAAACAGTTGTCTTTTCCTTTAATGACGGCGATGAACTTTAATCAAACCATCCTGAATGAAGTTTGGGCCTTGGGAAAAAAAGTAGGCGTGATCCACGCTGAGTGTTCTAGTACGATGTAATCACCATAACTGAAACAAAACTAGACCGCAGTGTTTGTGACCTGAACCTAGACATATCGGGTTATCATTTTCCTCTCATTCGTGTAGACCGTGAAACTCCAGATGATATATAGGCCTACTGGGGGAATCGTTTGTCTACATCATGGCAATCTTATTTTCAAGTCACGTGATGATTTTGATATTCTTGGCCTTGAAGCTGAATGGCTGGCTGATACATATAGATGTTGTGTTTTCTAGGTCACCTTCATCTCATGCAGTTTATAAGTGAACTAATAATGAACCAATATCCTTTGCAATACGAAATGACCCAAATAAACCAGATAACGCTTTCGATGAAAATGGTGCATTCTGGGATTGAAGGAAGATAAACAAACCCACCACGGGCTTTTGAATCATACAAAAACATACAGTTGACCCTGAGCGATGTAAAGCCACACATCTACGCGATTTTTGCGTGTAAAAGAGGTTTAAATAATATTTAAAAGATCTGTAAGATAGTGTTATTACTTTGTGGGGAATTTGCCCTGAACTGTTTAAATTTAGAGTGAGGTAATTAAGCACATATTCCCTTCATATTATTCTTAAATGAATAAAATATAAATATGACACGCCGCCCCCTCCCCTAAACCAGATTTGGGCTTACTTAAACGTTAGATTGATACAAATATATAAGTCATTCTTAATAGGTTCTTCATAAAGAATATTAACATTACATTCTTGTTCAATTTATTTGTACGTATGTATTCTCTTGTTATCGATATTGCTAAAAGAGATACCAATGTATCATGTCACATTTCTTAACTGTCTAAAAAAAGAAATTTTAGGTAAATACTGAAAATCATAACGGCATTAATGGGATTTGAAAATAGTTGATCGCTGATTTAAACCGCTCGCGAAATTTGTCGTTTGACATTAAATTACAAGGATAATACCTTTGACTATGGCGTTGAATACTTATCAAATAATAAACCAGAAATTACTGGTACATGTAAAGATGCCTGATGGATACAACAATGTTTACAACGGACATATTATCATACAGGTTGACTTCCAATAATGGATAGCAAGTTACTATTAACTCATCGGGGAACGATCAGTATATGAATAATTTTTGTGTCTTTTAGAAAGTGAAGATTAACAGTATTTTCGTTATTTTGGGATAACACTTTCTTAGTT
>JAVFBX010230395.1:0-10869 GCA_034783855.1 Mopalia kennerleyi | reverse complement strand
ATAGCAATGGATAGTTGTTATCTGCACATATATTGTCAATCGTTCAACAATGTTAGTAAATTTGGATTTAATCAGTACGTGACGGAATCACGATAAAATGGACACGCCATATTACCCACTTGAACATTTGTGTAATTTCGTCTGAATTAAAAAGTCCCATCCCTTTGTTCTGTGTATAATTTTACGGAGTGATGGTTGCCAAAGGGAAAACATTCACTAGAACCCCCTAACTATACTTGTCATTTCCAAATTTATCTGAAAAATGGTCGTGACGGAATCACAATAATTATGTAACGGAATCACGAGTTCGATTTTGCAACCTCCAAATGTAATAACACCATTGTCAATGCTTTGGTCTTCCTCGATATTCACAAAAATACTAAGGTGCACTGGTTTGACGTCCACAGGAGTGGATACAAGAAACATAAGTAAAACCCAAAAAGCAGAAAATTGAAAAAAAATATTGAGTTTTTTTTACTTGGCACTAAAAGCGTTTATTCAGCAACATTCACAATGTGTAAGGCAGGCAGATGTTTTCAGTGATACAAAGAGGCCTATGTAGTAGCATTAGCCATACGATAACCAAACGTCAATTGTTACACCAGTAGCTTTTATACATTATTTTACAGTCCACAACATTAAGTAATATCCCATGGGTCATTTGTGGGGCCACAGGGGTCTAAAAAACGCTAATTTATTTTAATTTCATTAAACACATATTGAATGAGAAATCCTTGAGTTCCACTGATCAGTTTCGCATAAAACACAAGTTGTGTAACTCCGAAAAAAGTCGAACTCATTTTCTATCTCTATATTTTAGCACTTTATTTTGCCATCATCAGGAGTGAATTGGTGACAGGTTTTTTTTCTATATACATGTATATAGTACATGTCAGTTATATTTTCTATATATATAGTACATGTCAGTTATATAATATGTATGACAACAACTCACAGGTATTGGCAAAGCTTGGACATTGGGGATGACTTACATTGAAGGGGGTTATAAAGGTAGTCAAAGCAATTAACGTTCAGGAACAGTACATGGACAATAATATAAAACAATCACTATGTACATTTACATGCATGCATAAAAACCAAAGTTAGACAGCTTGAGAGTGAATTGATTGGGGGAGAGAGAGAGGGAATTTGTATACTAGGACACGAGTGTAGGGTAAGGTTGACATTTTAGGGGTGCTATCCGAAGAGGGCTAATTCTTTGGAGGCTTTGATTCCATTATTTAATATTGGTTGGCAGCGTCTTATAGCCAGGACCTCTTAAAATAGTGGAGTATACCAGTGGTTTGCTCTGTCAATTATGCATGTGTTACTCGGTATTATATCAGGCCAGTCTATTGGTGCTTTATCTGGCAGGCTCAGCATTGACTTTAAGTAAATTAAATTACTGCAAACATTGATGTGTTTGAAAATTTCACTGATACCTTCTGTGTGTTCTTTAATTCTAATAGCCAAATTCCTATCCAATATATTCAGTTTGGCAAGCCGGACATGTGAATTAATAAACAACAGAGTTGTTGTATTGTTTTGGGATTATATCTTTGGTGTTCGTGAACATGTTTAACTTTTTAGTTTGCCATTGAATTCGGAAAATAGCTGGTTTGTTTATTAGTTTTCTTAGCCTATGTGCCACTTGATTAGCTATGGATTCGCCCCTTTTGTCTATATAAGGAAGGAAAAGCCAGATTTTGGTTGTTTTGTCTTTTTCCTTTTCTTGGATTTGCTTTGGAATGGGGCAAAACTTTTTGATTAGACGGACAGCAGTTGTTTTCTGAAAACCATTCCAGGCAAGAAACTCTTTGATATTATCAAGTTCTTTGGTGAGTTGTGTTAGATTAGTGCATATTTTGTGTGCACGAGACACGAGTGCTCGTACTCAGGCAACTTTTCTGAACCATGGCTCAAAGCTATCATAGTGCACGAATTGATTTTACGGTATATAGTTATATAATCGTTTGTGATGCGGAGGTCCAGAAAGAAAACATTGTCATTATCAATAAATTCTTCTTTGGTGAACATAATTTGAGGATGAAAAGAGTAAAGTTTATTTTGAATAAAATTAAAATTCTCAGGTTTGGCTATTATACTAAGGTGTCATCAACATAACGTGCATAAAACTTTATCAACCCATTTTCTAGAAGTTGTTCCACAATCTTCTTCTCCATTTCTGTCAGTATTATGTTGGCTAACACCGGGCCAAGAGACGAGCCCATAGATACGCCATCTATCTGTTGGTATAATTCATCGTGACAGGTGAATGGTGTTTTAGTACATGTATCTCTGATTAATTTCATCAATTATTTTTGTGTATATTTGTTGACAACAATTTATCTTTATAAATACGATCATGGATGACGTTGATAGTCTTAGCTGAAGACCCATTTGTAAAAAGTGACTGCACGTCAAACGAAATAAATCTGTAGACTGGTTCAGAGAAATGGGTAATAAACATGAGAAATGTTTAATAAACATAGTCAAATCTTAGATCTTGTCAGATAAGAGATAACCTAGAGGCACTTGTTGCAAATACACCGATGACTGTATTACCCTAATAGGCTTTACGACAATAGAGATGGAGTCTGCAAAATGATGAAGTTCAGTTTAGTGATGGTTTATTCAGTTACCGTAAATAACAACAACGATACCGCAATTTTACTTCAAGCCAAGGAGAGTTACACAATACCAATTTCGCAGAGTAGTCTCCCCTAGACCAAAAGCGATCACCTTGCTGTGACTTATCAGTAACACGAAGAAACCACATCTAAACCTAACATGTCACACTCTCCCCCACTAAATTTAATGTCGTCTCGACATTAACAGTTCTTTAACTACATAACCTGATTATCTTTCCCATGATTCTACACTTATCATACCTGTAGCCTTAGCTACAAAAAAAAAATTAGAGTCCAAATCCACTGAGTGATCAATTCAAATAGAAATGTCTTCCACATGATTCATACATCATGTTTGCAAGTATTTCACTGCGCACAGCAAAGTCACATGGGAAAAGTTCATACGTCACTGTACAACACACTTGTCCGGGAGGATCCTTCCCAGAACCTGGTCGTATTACATCCACTGTATGACAACAGATCGGATCAACACTTTGCACAGTATCTTTCTACATAGTTCTTAGAACTGGAATCCACAGTACGTCGCAAGAAGCTTTCATACAGTTCACTTTCAGGTAACGCAATATTCGAAATCACATTAAACACAAAACAAATATCTACACATTAAGTCCATAAAGTAGTGATCCAAAATGAAAATCCACTTCATCTAATCACATGTCTAATCGATGGCAGCAACTTAACATCGGTTACTGGGCACAAGTGGTCCCCACATAAGAATACAAGGAGGTCCACACTGGTAAAGTACTGGCGCTGGGTGCCAGTTCACTTGATTGGAGCAGAATATTGGAAAACATCTCGTCTCCGATACATTTCCCATAGAGTCATACGTAAGTCTTGAAGGAGGTTGCCGATTACGATGAGGCCTTTGAGAGGACTGTTCATCAGGTACTTGGTCAGGAACAACAGGATCTACCGCTGTTTTAACTGGGTCCACAGCTGGTGCGACTGGATCTAAAGGTGACAGAGGTTGATTGGGTTGAAACGACGAAGCCTCTGTGTCGCGATCAGGGATATGTGGGTCAGTAAACCACTGAGGCCACTCCCAGTCTGAGTCAGAATCCGAGTCAGAGTCGTCCGGTTTGGGTACCATGCACGTCTGTGACCTCTGTTGAGACACTTTCTTTGGTACCTTCGCAGGTGGAACCTTCTCTCGCAAAGGTGGGATTTCCAGAGGCAAACCATCACAAGGTAGGAGAAGATTTCGGTGAATAACGCGGATTCGCCCAGAGCCATCTTCTGGTTTTACCCGGTAGACTGGACTGTCGTCTGCCAGGCGTTCAGTGACCACATGGATTTTGTTTTCCCACCATGAACGAAGCTTGCCAGGGCCACCTCGCTCCGAAAGATTTCGTACCAACACTCTATCACCAGGCAGGAGTGCGGTGCTCCGTACACGCTTGTCATAACCCTTCTTTCCCTTTGCTGCTGACTTTTCCGCTGCCTCTGAAGCCAGTTGGTAAGCTTGTTTCATGCAGTCCAGCCAGTTCTTGACATATTCGTGTCGAGGTGTTTGACTAGAATCCTCACCCAAATTGAACAAGATATCAATCGGAAGACGTGGTGAACGTCCAAACAACAAGAAAAACGGGGAGTATCCTGTCGCGTCGTTTTTAGTACAGTTGTAGGCGTGGACCAGCTTACTGACATGATCCTTCCAATTTGATTTGTATCCTTGTGGCAGTTTGCGTAACATTCCCAGAATGGTCCGGTTAAAACGCTCAGCTTTTCCGTTGCACTGGGGGTGATATGGTGTGGTTCTTGACCTGGACATGCCACATAACTTCTCAAGACGATGAAACAAGTTATTGTCAAACTCCTTGCCTTGATCATGTAAGATCCTTTCTGGAAAGCCAAACCTTGGTATGAAATCGTTGAAAATGCATTCTGCCGCTGTTTTGCCCGCTTTGTTTCTGGTAGGGTATGCCTGTGCGAATCGCGTGAAATGGTCTACCACGACCAGCAAGTACTCGTACCCACCTTTGGACTGTTCTAGATGGAGAAAGTCAATAGAAATCATTTCAAAAGGTGATGAGGTAAGTATAGGCTTAAGAGGCTCTCTTGTTGGCAAAACCGGTTTCTTGTCCTTCAGACAGCTGCAACCACTATTCACATAGACTTCTATTTCCTTTGCCATATGGGGCCAAAAAAATCGATCTCTTGCCAGTGCAATCACTTTCTCTGAGCCCACATGACCCAGATTGTCATGTAGTTCCCTCAACACTTGCTGCCTAAATTTCTTTGGAAGCACTATCTGGCACCTAACCTTGCCACCTTGTAGAGTGCACTTTCGAATCAAAACATTGTCTTTGTTAAATTGCAGTTTCTTTAACTCTTTCATCAAGATACTGGTCTTGATCTTCTCACGTGGTAGTGGTCTTCTTTTACCTATCCAATTCAGGACTTGGCTTATCTCAATGTCCTCTTTTTGGGCATTGATAATCTCGGCAGCTGATAGAGCTGGGAGGGTCACTTTGTTGGGTGTTTCGAGATTGTCCATTGTGGAAGAGTCAAGAGAGACTGATGCTATCAAACAATTCTCTGTTGTTGTTACACATTGAATTGATGCCTGGAGTATTTCTGGAGTCACAGATTCCGAGAACTCGAGTGCAGCTAGGTTGATGTCGAGCGGTAGTCGTGAAAGCGTGTCGGCATCTGTATTCTTCTTACCGGGTCGGTATTTAATATCAAATTCAAAGTCCGTGAGTTCTGCCACCCATCTGTGTCTGGTACTGTCCAACTTGGCTGTGGTCAAAATGTATGTCAGCGGATTATTATCGCTATAAACAGTAAATCCCGGAGCATAGTAAAGATAGTCTCTAAAACGTTCACTCACTGCCCACTTTAGAGCCAAAAACTCCAATTTACCGGAGTGAAGGTGATACTTTTGTTCAGAAGGCGTTAGCGTTCGAGATCCATACGCTATCACCGACAATCTTCCGCTATTTTGAGGTTGGTATAATACCGCGCCTAGTCCTTTCTGTGAGGCATCAACATGAAGAACAAATTTCTTTTGGAAATCGGGGAAAGCCATTACGTGATCAGACAAGAGGTCATCAATCAACTCGGACAATGCTTTGTCATGTTCATCTGTCCAATCTACTTTTTGTCTTGGATCTGCTTGGTTACTGTTGTTTGTCCGTCTTTTTTTGTTCACCGGTTCATCTTTCTTTTTCAGGAGGTCATATAAGATTTTAGCGCGACGGGAAAAATCAGGTAAGTACTTCCGGTAATATCCCAGAAGACCCAGAATCTGCCTCAGTTCCCTTACCGTTGATGGTGCTTTCTCTTTTAACTTTAGTACTGGCTCCTTTTCGGCTGGATCCATCCTATACCCATCTTTAGACACCAAATGTCCCAAATATCTTATCTCCTGGCGGAAAAATTCACATTTTTGTGGTTTAAGTTTAATCCCCTTTTGTCGTAGACGTTGTAAGACCTGTCTTGTCTGCAGGAGGTGCGACTCGAATGAATCACTAAAAACCAGTACATCATCAAGGTAAGGAATACAGATAGTGTCTCGGTAGTCGCCTAGTGTCTCATCCATGAAGGCTTGGAATGTTCCAGGAGCTCCCGAAAGGCCAAAGGGTATGCGATTCCACTCCCACAATCCAAATGGACTGATGAACGCAGTCAGATGACGACAACTTTCCTTCACAAATCCTTGGTGGTATGCTTTGCCCTGATCAAGAAGACTAAACCAAGACTTTCCACCCAAATTGTTCAAGGCATCCTGAATACGAGGGATTGGCTGTCTGTTTTGAGCTGACTTCCGGTTGAGCTTTCTGTAGTCGATACACAGCCGTAACGACATATCTTTTTTTCGTATGCACACGATCGGGCTCGAATAAGAAGACTTACTTTTGCGTATCCACTGTTTTTCAATTAAGTCTAAAAGGTAGTCTTTAACCTCCTGGTATAGGGGTTGAGGCACAGACACATAATTTTGTTGTACAGGTATCTCATCCGTGAGATTTATCTCTAATTCAAGGTCAGGCACGCAACCAATATCAGAGTCATTTTTTGAGAAAACATTCGACTCCTCGTAAAGCATTTGAAGGACTTGCTCTTTTTGTTCCAAAGTTAAATCACTTTTTGTTAAGTCTATTGGTGGATGCCAATTTTCTAATGAATTGTTTACAGAGTGTTTTATTGGCCTGTTGTTCAATGGCATGACTGATTGTATCTCATGTAAGTTTCCGAGGACACATCCATTTTTCAATGTTAAATCCTGTGATGTAATGTTACTGACACAAACATTAACATATACTCTACTCCCTTTGTCTACAGTAAGCAACGTATCATGCACCACCAATCCATCTGCCCATGGTTGTTCAAGGTTGGGTTCCAAAAGAACTTCTGTCGCATTATCAAAGCATGTCCTCGTAGCACATTTGATAAAAACACACTGTCTGGATGGAATTATGTGGCTTTTTCTTCCCGTAGATACTTGACCCAATATAGCTGGTGTTTTTTCATTAATCAAGTTCACAACGGCTGTCAGGGTTGACTTCTCCACAGCTGGCAACCCAGATTTAATGAGATTTACCTGAGCGTCACACCCAGCGCTGTTTGTTCTTTTCAGATAATGTTCGATAACGTTGTAACCAACCACTGGTTCAGTCATATCTGCAATATCAACAACCAGAAAAGGAACTTTTAACTTATTATCATTGGACCCGCTGATTAATTGAAAGTCAACTGGGAGCCATCCCAAAAATGGAATACTTATACCATTTGCCGCCACAATGTTCAAATTTTTGTCACCCAAAATTTTACCGATTGGTTCTAGTTCATACTTTGGAACATGTTGATTTATCCATTGAACTGGTAAAAGAGACACTTGTGCTCCCGTGTCCCACAAGACGTCACAATGTATCCCATTCAACTTACATAGCATCTTGCATTTAGTCCCTATCAGATTTGTCATTCTGGTTTGTTTTTGTACTGATAATGAAGATTTTCCTAAATTTATTTCAAACAGTTTTGTCTCGGTTTCTTTCACAACATTGCACCTTGGTTTATTATTAGACCAATGAACAGCTTGATCACTATCAGAACAATATTCAACCGGGTGACAGTCGGCACATCTAAATAAAGAGTCAGCGTGAAGTCGACACTTTACACACTGTTGAAGGGACTCGTTTTCTCTAGGCGAGGTCATCACAGGTCCCTTTGTGGTGACCGCGTCCCGTTTCCCGATTGACGTGATCTCCGTGCTCTGCATCCTGCCTTATAATGTTCCAACGATCCGCAGACAAAACAGTGGTCACACCTTTCTGTTCCTGTGCGCCTACATTCTGCACAGCCGCCCCTGCTTCGTCTCCTTGGTTCCAATTGTACCGGCTCTGGAGTTAATTTATTCTCGAGTGCAGAAACTTGTGCCAATAAAGTTTGATATTGTTCTTTGATTTCAGTTAAAGTGTCACTGTCCGTCTGTATGGTACTGACTTTACCTCTCTTACAACCAGTTGTAGTTTTTCTGTGCCGTTCCTTCTGTATGGCCACTGCTGAAGTAAGCCCTGTAATTATGTCTCCATCACTTGGTTTTCCCTCTAGCAGTTCTTTGACGTCCTGACTGACTAAAGAGTCTCGCACCCCAGTTTGAATAGAATTTAATGTCATTTTACGGACAAGTACGCGATCGTAACTCAGTCCAGACTGTTCCTCTTGTGAAGCAAAAGTCAGTTTCTGGCCCAAGTCCAGCATGCGCCAGGCAAAATCGATGGTATCTTCATCGGGGTGTTGTGATGCTTCACATAATTCATGATATAACGTTGTTGCATCTTTTTCCTTGTAGTGCCACCGCAGTTGTCGTCTCAATTCCGCCAATGTGATATCATCTTTAGATTCAAGATAGCCCTTAACTGCTTGTCCTGGGTGAATGGAATCTGCCACAGCGTTAATTATTTCTCTTACTGTGTATTGTCTATCTTCAGCGGATTGAATTTGACGGCAAACATTGGCAAAACTTATTCCCTCGGTTCCATTTATTGTGCCTGAAATCTTGAACGACTTCCTGTATTGATTATGTTTTGGCTGTTCTTGAATAGGCGTCGGTGCGGTAGGAATTGGCAAAGCTATCGGTACTTGGTTTGTATTCGTTCTGTGTGTTGCATTTTGAACAACTTCTAAGACAGTTCTGAGTTTATTTCCTCCTTCTGCGCCGTCTGACGCCAGTGTCGAAATAAATTTATCCATAATTTTCAACAAATGAAATTTTGTTGTGTCCTCTGGCTTTTTAGTAATTGCAAATGACTCCATTATCTCAGAGATAACCTCTGCAGAGAGCTGGTAAAGATGGGTCTTGATCTCATACTCGATCTCCATGATGTCCATTGCTCCTCTATTTCGCCTTCCCCACGAAGAAATTTCTCAGGAATCACAGTTACCACCGGAGCTTGTGTCTTCTCCGACCTGGTCTATCCTGGCAAGCTCGCCAAATATTACCCTCGTAGGCTTTACGACAATAGAGATGGAGTCTGCAAAACGAGGAAGTTCAGTTTAGTGATGGTTTATTCAGTTACCGTAAATAACAACAACGATACCGCAATTTTTACCTTTAATTATTAACGAACAAATAATTATTACCGAACAAATAATTATTAACGAACAAATAATTATTAACTTGGCTCGTAAAGCACAGACTACGCAACGGATATAATATATTTAGTTGTATAACAGAAAAAAGTAATCAAAATAATACCTTGGGTTTAACAAACACGTCCCATTACGTTAACGTACGTTATCCTTTACCATAAACTATGGGTCAATACGAGTGGCTTCCCTTACAGAATCAAGGGCCAATACTTTTGCTAATTAAATGCACTAAAGAGTTATGTTCCCTTGATTCGTTGTTTACGTAATTACTCATTTACCATAGCTCTACGTATTAACGTTATGTAATCTAGCCGCTATGACGTTATGAAGACAATACTGAATTATAAACTAAAAGGTTAAACCACATATCCTTCTATGAAATTGATCTACGATTTCCCGTAGTGTAATTACCATTACAGGATCGGCTGATCGAGACTAGCTAACATGTGCTTTGACCACGAACAGACTTCGCAGTAACATTTATACAAAAACTTGTCCATCTACGACAATGTAATGTACGTCACAATGACTTAACGTGGCTTATGCTACACCACCGTACATTTGTAAACATTAAACAACAATAATAATGCTACATTACCTGCAAAACGAGGAAGTTCAGTTTAGTGATGGTTTATTCAGTTACCGTAAATAACAACAACGATACCGCAATTTTACCTCTGGCCAAGGAGAGTTACACAATACCAATTTCGCAAAGTAGTCTCCTCTAGACCAAAAGCGATCACCTTGCTGTGACTTATCAGTAACACGAAGAAACCACATCCAAACCTAACATGTCACACTAGCAAAGATAGCTTATAGAGAGTTGCTCGGAATAAAACTCTTGGTTAGCGAAGATAGCTTAGAGAGTATAGCTCGGAATAAAACTCTTGGCTAGCAAAGATGGCTTAGAGAGTAGCTCAAATTAAAACTCTTGGCTGGCGAAAATGGCTAAGAGAGTAGCTCGGAATAAAATTCTTGGCTAGCAAAGGTGGCTTAGAGAGTAGCTCGAAATAAAACTCTTGGCTAGCAAAGATAGCTTAGAGAGTAGTTCGGAATAAAACTCTTAGCTAGCGAAGATAGCTTAGAGAGTAGCTCGAAATAAAAGACTTGGCTAGCGAAGATAGCTTAGAGAGTAGCTCGGAGTAAAACTCGTGGCTATCGAAGACAGCTGAGAGAGTAGCTCCGAATAAAACTCTTGGCTAGCGAAGATAGCTTAGAGAGTAGCTCGAAGTAGCTCGAAATAAAAGTATTAGATAGCTTAGAGAGTAGCTCAGAATAAAACTCATGGCTAAAGAGTAGCTCAGAATAAGACTCTTGGCTAGCAAAGGTGGCTTAAAGACTAGCTCAGAATAAAACTCTTGGCTAGCAAAGATAACTTAGAGAGTAGCTCGGAATAAAACTCTTGGCTAGCGAAGATGGCAATCCTGGAGAAACAGGTGTTTGTATACAGCCGATAAGTACTGAGAGAACTGATGAGTTTGGGCAGGGACAGAACACGCTTGTGTCATCGTTACATAAACCATGGAGGTATAGCAGAAGGAGTTACAACTCCGCCACTTCAAAGTGTACAATGATCAATTCCGCCAGACGCCTCACCGCTGGATTATTCACGGTCGAGTGA
>JAVFBX010230384.1:0-10870 GCA_034783855.1 Mopalia kennerleyi | reverse complement strand
GTGGGTAATGGTTTTTAGAATAGTATGTTCAATGAACTCGTGGGTAATGGTTTTTAGAATAGTATGTTCAATGAACTTGTGGGAAATGATTTTTGCGATGTTTTTTAGAACACTTTGTTCAATGGACTCGTGGGTTATTGTGGAGTGAAAATGGATATTTGCTGAGAGAAGATGAGAATTATTTAAGCAAGCCCTAAAGTGGATTAGATCGATCTGGTAGACTGAGTGGACTAGAGATATAAACCAACTGGATTCATGTGGGATTTCAGTATGGCTTTATTAAGCACTGGCCTTGAACTGCAGAGCCACATGATCTGATGCTCTCTTTGTTAATGGTATGATCTGCTCCATCTTATTCATTTCATCCTTATATTGATCATCTTTAACAGACTGGAATCTTCAGCAATGTTGCCTCATGTCTGCCAGTTTAAAGTGATAGTCTTATGAATATGTCAATTCAAAGAATAACATATCAGCTTTCAGACTCTGCTTGGTAAAAAATGTTTTGATTTTTCACACTTAGTTAGGAGCTGTTGACATAGCAGGTACAAAATTTTAGTTGATGGCGCCATACTAGCGAGTAGTGTGACGTGAGTTGGTTTTGTAGCTTTTCTATCCCAGGAGGTACAAAATATATCACATGGGAATTCCCGCCGATAAAAGGGGCTCCATTGGGTTTTTATGAAAACTCAAATATACTCTGCCAAATACATAAATGTACAATAAAAGATGTATTTTCTACTAAAATTAATCAATGAAAATGTAAACTGAACCCCACTAAATGTGAACTTACAAACAGAAAAAAAATGTGTGCTATTTGAATTAGCTTGAATTTCACTGAAAATTAACTATGTATTTTTTGGGGTCAATATAATTTACAAAAAAAGTTCAGCTCCTGGGATGAAATATTCAATATCAACTGGAAATTGCGTTTTGTTGGCCTTAAATCTCCTTATGTCAAATCTACTATTTTATATCAGACATTCAATATTCCTAAATAAACAAATAATTTGGAATATAAATCTTCCTTAGAAGTGTTTATTTAGCTTTTTGTAAATTTCTGACCAGAGAAATTAATAAATTTTGCAGTATAAACTATTAACATGCTGACAATGATTGTTAAGAAGTTTTTACGACAGTCATGTTTATGACTCGTATATAAACACATTCTGTAGTACATACTAGGCAACATCATTTAAACAAAATATAATTCAACCAGCTGTTTTTTTAATTTAATATATATTCATTTGTGATTTTCGGACTTAGGTTAAAAAAAGTAACTAGAAAACTCAATCTTATAGTTCATTGTTTTTTCTATCAAATTTGTCATGTCTAGCGAGTTGTTGTTCCTTACAATATGTCAAACTACATGTATGCAAAAACAATGTTGAAACTGAATCTGGTTTTAATTTTCTATGTTTCTCAGTCAGTCTTATGCTGAACTAAAGCAGTTTTTCTTCTTCTCAAAACATGTAGGAAGAAAGTGTTAAAAGCACAGCATAGTATTTTTGTTGGGAGTGAACTGAGGTTTTCTGTTTTACATTCTTGATCCATTGCTTTAAAATTGGTGGCCTTTTCAAGAGAAATCTTTGTAGTCCATTGGACAGCTTTTAATCAGGGTAAGATGTGAAATTGGTACATCCAAAGGCTGCACACTGAGGCATTCTGGTTATGTATGGACGATTTTCACATAAATTCAAATTAGACAAAAACACAAATTAAATGTCATGTGAAGGGACAGTGTAGCTGTCATGTCTGCAAGACTAAATGGGGCAAATTACCGTAACCATACTGTTGTCATCACCGAAACCTTCGAACCACTTTCGGAGAAGTGCTGACGGTTCCTTCAAAGGGAATGCAACAAGATGTCTGAGAAATCTTGGGGAGATGTATTTATCTTCAACTTTGATAAATTATTTAAAAATGAAAAAAAAAAAACAATTGTAGAAGAATGGATTAGAAAGCAAATGTTATGGTTTTTCAACAGAACAATTTAAGTCAAATTGTGTACAGAAATAAATATTATTTTTGATTATTCACATGTGATTTTTCTTTCAGAGAAATGATAAGAATGGAAATTATAAATGGTAATTTACTAGTTATGTGACTAGAATATTATCATCAACAGATCGGTCTCTATGCATAATTTGTTTTCACAGGGTACAATTTAATTAAACAAATTGAATGCAATATTTAAATAAACTATTTTGTTTTTGTAACATATGTGACCCGGCATAGCAAAATGAGTCAGAAGTCACAAACGAACATTTCGATATACAATGCATTGACGGTGAGTTTTTTTCGAATTTTCGAAATTAACATGTCATCGATAAAAGTTATACTTACTTAGCTTTTAATGATGACAAGTTAATTTCGAAAAT
The DNA here is from genome assembly GCA_034783855.1 of Mopalia kennerleyi. Lineage (NCBI taxonomy): Eukaryota > Metazoa > Mollusca > Polyplacophora > Chitonida > Mopaliidae > Mopalia > Mopalia kennerleyi. The sequence goes on along the minus strand of JAVFBX010230384.1, from coordinate 8,489 downwards.
TTTGCAATACTGACCGTCAATGCATTGTATATCGAAATGGTCGTTTGCGACTTCCGACTCATTTTGCTGTGCCGGGTCACATATTGTCAAGTATTGAATAAGCATGAATATAGTACACATCACAACAAACAAATTAAAGTCTACAAAAAGATTGTGAGTCAGTGGCTGAGTGACTCCAGAAGTCCACCTAGGGCCATGGCTTAGTGGTTAGTGAGTGCCCTTAATAAAACCTACTTCAATGAGCTGTTCACAGGATCAAGTCCGTCTGTCGACCCTCAGGTATATGAGTGAGTCACACGATGTGGCTCAGACAATCACAGGTGTGGTTTTTACAAGGTTTCTTCCCAATTTTTCACCGTAAGTGGGCAAGGAACATTGTGAAGTGGACAACCCGTCGTCATAAAGGTGAAATACGCTTGAGTACGAACCCAATCAAACAAACAAATGTCCACTTAATAGATCAGAGTTAATTTAGCATTTTTGGGAGGAAGTAGAATAAATGGTTTTCAGATGCACTTGACCTCTTGAGAAAGATGTTATTGAAGAATGACAAAAATTACTTATAATTTAGTTCTGAATTGATAGGTGTATTTAATTATTAATAGAAGTATATTTGACAAACAACAGTTATTCCTAGGCAGTCTTGTTTGGTAATTAAGATATTATTTAATATTCTGTTCACATTGACCACTTGAACTGGAAACGTTCCAATATTGAGATCCAGGTGCATTTGTCCTTTGAGGTTTGACAACACAGGGGACAAACCATTGCTACCCTACACACCTGAACATATTTACCTGTGCTAATGAATTATTGAGCTCATAGTTTGCCACCATTAGAATGGGTTGATTTCCCAATGGCTTCTCACGGTTTCTACCAAACACAGGCAATAGAGAGGCATATTGGTGAAATATCCTTCATTGATTGATCCCTGCAAACTAACCAGATAAACGGAAATGTTTGGACTCAGGAAAATGTCTTAGCAGATAATAGCACAGGGATATGTCAGATGATTGCTGTTCAAACAAGGATTTAAACGTGACGTAATGGCACATCCCAACCAATCAGCTTACGGAGTACAGCGGCTGGTTTTGTAAAAAAAGGTGGTCAGTAAAAGACTTTCTATTAATAGTGATCTTTGGAGCAGATGTTTGTAAGTTATCCTGTTACCTGGATCCTGTTTGCTTAGTGGTCCTATCTGTGAGTACATTACCAGTTTCCCGATGTGTATTATACCTTGTCAAATTGAGATGTGAGCAAAGGGTGTAAGCTCTCTTATTAAATAATCCAGGCTGATTCCTCCTATCGCGAATCATAAACCTCCTAATTCAATAGGCACATGTTGGGCAGTTCCTCTTTAATATTTGCAGAACAAAAAATATGTATCAAAGAGATTTTTTTGAAGACAATTTATTGAAGTACATTGATTAATGATTATAAGCACAGAGCGAAACACTACTTGGTGAATTAATCTTTATAGTAGTAGCAGATAAGTGCACAAGTTCGGAACCTGTGTTGCTCACTCTGTCATAGCCATACTGTATTTAGTTGTCTCTACGTCTAAGGGCAGTTTGTTTCATTCATAGCCATACTGTATTTAGATGGCTATGTCTAAGGACGGTTTGTTCCAAGCATAGCTATACTGTATTTAGTTGTCTCTATGTCTATAAAGGGCAGTTTGTTCCAAGCATAGCGATACTGTATTCAGTTGATGTCTAAGGACAGTTCCAAGCATAGCGATACTGTATTCTGTTAACTTTATGTCTAAGGACAGTTTGTTCCAAGCATAGCCATACTGTATTTAGTTGGCTCTATGTCTTAGGACAGTTTGTTCCAAGCATAGCCATAATGTATTCAGTTGGCTCTATGTCTAAGGACAGTTTGTTCCAAGCATAGCGATACTGTATTCAGTTGTCTCTATGTCTAAGGACAGTTTGTTCCAAGCATGTATGTGGTTAGCTCTGGAGGAACACTAATTTTTCAGAAGAAGACACTTCACCTGAAATAATGTTGATCATGGCGTGAAACACTAATCAATCAACTCCTTTAACCAATCTGGTTCTGCAACTTAAATTGGTGTATAAAAACCTTGGGTATTTTGTGCTCATTCTGTGCGTCTGGATCTCCCTGACTATCATTGGTGTAGGCCCAGCTCAAAACATGATCTCACCGACTGCCTCCAGCCCAGATAATCAATTACAGCTTAACCATTGCTTAAACAAATACTAAAGACACCCAGAGCATGCCTGAACTATAGACACATACTTAGTAAATGTTTCTTGGATTCTGGCCGGTACATTTCATTCAATCAATCTTCTTGATGGAAGTGGATCTTTTTTATGACAAACAGCCTTAGAAAAGATGATCAATCACACATCAGCTGTTCTCTCCAACTAGCAATTAAAAATTAAATCTACCTGCCTGTTATTTATTCACTGCCTCAATCTATTTTCATGGAAACAACTTACTGGATAAGTGACTTTGTTTGGTCAATTATCCCCAAATGTAGTGCAATTTAACAAGAAACTGTGCTTTAAGGTGATTGGCGCTGATGTAATGATTTCATCTGTTTTGGAATTAAATTAACTTTGAAAAAATGGGAAGAAAATTTCCATCACTATGAAGGACATATTTTGGAAATAATTAAGATATTGCTTTTGGATATTGTTTCTCAAATTTATGAAGAAGTCTGTTTGTTTCTTGTGGGCGTTGTGTGGTTGTAAAAGTCTTTGTAAAGTCTAACTTGTGTCGCAATTACTTCAGGTGAGAAGTTAGTAACTACCAGTGTCTGTGGTACAGGTAACTGTGAGAGAGAACTCCACACACCTGTCAGAGACCTGACTGTCTCTGCTACCTGTATCCACACCTGATTTTCACTCAGTTCCAGGTGGTCACTCCGATTCTTCCTTTTCCACGGTTAGTTACAAAGAGTTATAAATAATCACAAGCTATAGTAGTGGTCTTAAATATAAGTTGCTGCTGGGTTTATGTTCATCTAGCCAATCGAAGTTTAAACATCACAGGATGCTCCCAAGAAAAAATTAAAAAACATGTCTGGCACTTGAGCTAATATCTATGTCACAGTGCACTTTAAGATGTGACCTGTTCTGTGTTGAGTGGTACAGACGTCTGGTTACATAGGCACTCCTGATGCTAAGCACAACTAGCTCAGTCCTGTCTGGGAGTCCTTAATTTGTGATTTATGTGACAGTTATGACCAGTTACATTCAGATCTAGCATTTAATACCTGGTGTGAAATAAGACAAGCTTCAGAGTGTTTCATGTTTTCCACTTTGGTTTTAAAAATTGTGAATTGATTTAAGTTGTATTTAAATTATATATATTTTTGCACACAACAGTAATGTCATTAAACTTTAGCCATAAGGATTATCTGTTTTATTCTGTATTGTTTTAAATTTTTTTTTTTTTTTTACAAACCACTTATTTAGTATCCCATTTTTTTCTTCTCAGTGGTGTTTTTTCTTATACAATGTACATAACATGTAAATATTTATCTTTAGCCAGAGATATGGGTTTCAATCTTGATGAAGGCAGGCATGATTTTCTCTATGATACAAATATATAATCGAAATCAGGTGTTTTTTTTTCTCTCTTCTTTTATTTAAAATATATATCTATTTGCAAAAAAAACAGTTTTCTATGGAACTGAGTAGAGCTGCTCCTAGTATAAGTAAATTGAATACTGGGCATGATGTCAGTAGGGTGACACAAATCAAACAGATGTGGTGTCAGAATGTATAAACTGATATCCAGTCAGCCCATATATTATGAAATCCCCTAATGGACTGAAGCTTTACTCCACTACTTGTAATGCACATTAATGCTTAAAAAGGTAGAGCTAAGGTGCAACAAATAGCTGATCTGCAGTTGTATCTTTTGGTGTTTTGGGATTGTCAGATTTGCCTTTGTATGTTAGAATTGTCATTGAGAGTTGTTTCCTTCACCCCCGACACACCATCATATCAGTGAATCATCAGGGATGTGGCATACCAAGATTTTTCTGTTCACAGGGCTAAGGGGCAACATGAAGCCGATATGTTTGATATGTCTTTGTATTATGTCCTGTGATTGTCCTGTCTTGTCTTTGTTTGTTGCCAGTCTCGTCAAGGGTGGTTGGCTTCACCCATTGGGCTGGCACACCGTCATGTGAGTGAAATGACCGTAACTACGACATTAAACATCAAACAAACAAATCTGTTTAAATCAATTGTTTGTTGAATTTTAAACTTCAATAACTTTTGTGAAAAGGCTTGACAAATATCCCCCCAAAAATTAACCCTAAAACCTACGACCTCTGGATATTTACACTTGAGGATTTGTCTGACACTATTCTTATCTCCAGTTTTAGTTTAAATAGATTGTAAACAAAAACTGGTAGACCCACTTGAAGTGTATTTTAACAACTCCCATTCAAACAGGCCTGGTCCCTTTATGTGAACATAGATTGATATTAAGGATGATGTATTTTTCCTATTCCAGACCCTCCCAGTTTAAACTTGGATGATTCTCACCTGGGGTTGTACTTGGGACGTAGGGAGGTTTACACTCTACTCAAAAAGGAAGGTAGGTTTACAGAGATGGACATTAGGTTGGAATTCACTTTCAAATAGATAGTGAATAAAGTTCCGGTGCGGATGAGGGGTCTGAGGATTTTACAGGAAAATATAATGTGCAAACATCTATTTGTAATATTTTTCGTCTGATTCAGCCCCAGATCTTTTTGAATCCCGCCTTAATGTTGGATTAATATCATTGTCTCATTGAGGGCTAACTCAAACATTTGATCATGGACAGTTTTTGAAATATTGCCGATTAGGAAATTAACGTTAAGAATTCTAGGACTACACTTTTATGTAAACTGGCAGTGTTAGACTATTGGCAGGCTGTCCTACCTTGCCACAAACTGACAACTGGCAGTGTTAGACTATTGGCAGGCTGCCCTACCTTGCCACAAACTGACAACTGGCAGTGTTAGGCTATTGGCAGGCTGCCCTACCTTGCCACAAACTGACAACTGACAGTGTTAGACTATTGGCAGGCTGCCCTACCTTGCCACAAACTGACAACTGGCAGTGTTAGACTATTGGCAGGCTGCCCTACCTTGTCGCAAACTGACGTCTCCTTGCAAAAGGGTATCACTCTGCTGTTTATAATGTTACATCTTATTGGTTTTAGCTTGTGATTCTAATTTAATATTAAATCATGCTCCAATTAGTAATTATCAGATCTTTTCAAATAGTATTTTTTATATTATTTCATGCTTTCTTTATTTTTGTAAAGTTACGATAATGTGTACTGGAGCTACAATTCTAAGTTCAATTGAAATATAGTCGATCAATCTGAACAAGAATGCACAAAATAATTAAAAGACAAAATCGTACACATAATTGATTTACCACATAATATTAGAAATCCCACCCATATAAGTGAGAATGTTTGTCACCTTTGAGAACAATATATAGTAGATATTGACATCCAATATCCAGATACATATTTTAATTATACATATTGCAATATCCAATTCATTTTGATACAGATGCCAAATCTCAATTGATGATGAAAGGCTATCACAGGGTTCCCATTTAATCTAATTACAGGACTCACAATTATTGGCAATGCAACATTCTCCTGTAATGACACAGATTTCTGATTTATGATAAATAAAAGATTTTACACATGATTCCCCATTAATTGTAATGGAGGATTTCTAATTGAATTAGATACAGGAATCTCTACTTAAGACAGAGGTGGAACTGTGTAAAATATTTTGTCAGACATTTAACACAATGTTAAATTCTGGGAATTTTTACAGGACAATCTCAGTTTTTACCGGACTTGACCTGCAAATGTATAGTTATTTCCACCCCTGTAAGATAATACAGGATTCCACGCTAAAGTAATATAGGATTGTTAATTAAAGATAATACAGGATTGTTAATTAAAGATAATATAGGATTGTTAATTAAAGATAATACAGGATTATTAATTAAAGATAATACATGATTGTTTATTAAAGATAATATAGGATTGTTAATTAAAGATAATACAGGATTATTAATTAAAGATAATATAGGATTGTTAATTTAGGATAATATAGGATTGTTAATTAAAGATAATACCGGATTGTTAATTAAACATAATATAGGGTTGTTAATTAAAGATATTACCGGATTGTTAATTAAAGGTAATACAGGATTGTTAATTAAAGATAATACATGATTGTTTATTAAAGATAATAAGTGTTGATACAGGATTCCCTTTTAATATTGACACAGGATTCTCTATATATGTTTGTGATCTATGTATGATTGTCCTGTATTTGTCCCGTCTTGTCTTTTTGTGTTGCCAGAGGAATTTTTGGGTGGTTTCCTTCACCCAATTATGAGCCCTCTGGCTAAGGGCAGTTTGTTTGAAAAGTAACAATACTGTCTTAACTTAGCACTGGAGGAAAATCAACTTTCCAACATTATGGAAGTGCTTGACATCTTGGTGTCAATTTAGTTGGAATACACCGCTGTCATATAAGTGAAATACCCTTAAGCACGGCGTGAAACACCACTTAATCAACCAAGTATGTGAGTGAAAGCACCTTAAGATATTAACACATTCTTGCTACAGAATTCCCTTAAATATTTACATGGTTTTATGTAATTTCAATTGTTGATTCCCAATTAATATTACGGCTTGACCCTACATTATTATTGACCAATGGTCCTCTACAATTCTGTTACATGGATTCTGACCAATATTGATTTCTGATTGACAATGACCACTATTTGTTATTCAGCTAAATATCACCTTGACCATGACAACATGGAATATCATCTCCAGCTTGAAGTCTGGAAAGGTAACATCAAAGGAGCACTGAAGGTTGCCCAGGAACGAGAGGAGCTTTCTGATTGGCTTGTGGCAATGGCACCAATGGGTAAGTTACTATATCAAAATGTTCTTTTCAAAATAAGACCCTTGGCCGTGGCTTAGTGGTTAGCTAGTGCACTTACTAAAGCCTACTTCCATGTGCTTTTCACAGGATCAAATCCGGCTGTTGACCCTCAGGTGTATGAGCGAGTCACACGATGTAGCACCGGCAATCGCCGGGTTGGTTTTTACGAGGTTTCTTCCCGGTTTTCCACCATAATTAGGCGAAGACAGCTTGAAGTGGACAAGCCTTTGTCATATAAGTGAAATACCCTTGAGTACGACGTTGAAACCCAATCAAACAAACAAGCAAAGTAATAGAACTGTTATAAAATCTGTTTACTGAGTGTTTTCAGCCCTATAATGTAAGTGATCTGCTGTGATTGTTATGGACATCTTAAAGCAGTCTCATCAATCTTCAACTGTTAAGGGAATATTTTCAAGAGAACCAAAAACCCCAATACAATTTCACTTCAGAAACATAACAAATCAGACTGCTGACATATTGATACATAGCTAATGATAGTTAAGACACAATGAGGCAAAATTAGACTGGACAGAAAATGAAAGAAAATCCTTTTTGAGACACATTGATATATCAGACTGCAGCCCAAAGGATAACCTGCCATCAATATTTTCTGGAAACAAGGGTGTCCAATTGTCACCAAAAGCTCAAAATAAGTCTCAGCCATAACATAAGCAACCCATAACATATTGTAGACCAGTTCATTACATTTCAGCACTATTGTTCTACTTGTTATCTGATGACCAATTGATCAGGACCAGCCTCCCACTTTTCTCAACAGTTTTTGCGTTCTGTGAAAAGAGAAAAAAGCGATTTCTCAAATTTGTTCTTTGCTCTGGAAATGCCACTGGGTTATGAGCATATCAACGAGCCATCTTACTACATCAGCCAACGTGATAGCTCCTTTTCATCGACCCATGTGTGTAACTAATCTACATAAAGTACAGAAAGGGGAATGTTTCCTTCCCAGTAAATGTATACCAAAGTTTCGTCAGTGCATAACGTATTTGCAAAAGTGATCCTCATATTTATGGGCCAATTAGGATTTTATCCATTCGATATAAAATCTTGGAAAGATACGTCTTTAACCATTTCTGGGAATACGGATATTTTCCACAGCAAAGTATCCAGATTAAGAAACTATGAAAGGCAGAAATATCCCTGCTTTTATATAGACTCCGTGGCGGAGTGGTCTAGAGTGTGCGCTCTAGTGAGTGTATGCTTCTGGCCCACATATCCCCTCTGGCCCACATATCCCCCTCACCCATGGGGTCGAGGGGGATATGGACCGTATGTGGGTTGGTATGCCAGCAACCAGCGGAAGGTCATGAGTTTTCTGGGTTAATTCACTCCCCAGTTTTCCTCCCACAATAATGCTGGCCAATGATCTCTAATTGGGATTTAATCCTGTTGATCTAACATCGGATTAATAAATAAATAAATAAATAAATAAATACCACCAAAAAGGTTCTTTGAAGAACCCTTGTGACATACGAAGAACCATTTCAGAACCTTTCTTTCTTAG
>JAVFBX010230383.1:0-20489 GCA_034783855.1 Mopalia kennerleyi | reverse complement strand
CACCAGACGTAGGATTTCACGAGACCCACGTTCGCATGGTTTTCCAGGTGTAGGTATACCGTATACGAAAGTCCCGATGTTGTGTATTATGGCCCATTGAATAGTTTCTATGGCCCATTGTGCTCAGAAATGTGTCATTAAAACATTCAACCATGGGGCCAATGTCACATAGGTTACAACCACCTTCCCTATCCCTGATACATTAGAGGTTTTTTTTTTCAATTTTAAATTTTGTTTAACAATTTTTAATTAAAGAATTTCTATGACCGTCTCAACTACAATTTGTATTTAATTGTGCGCCTGATCAAATGCTCACACCTCAATGTCACACCTTTACACTCATCTATCAAACAGAATATCACTGAATCACACATTAATGCAGATCAACTTTTGAAACAGGGCCATATTTTTGCGGAGAGGGTTTTCTGTGTTACGCATTCTTCTTTCCGACTCCTAAAACGGTATACCCTAAACCAAATACTGCATTTCTGCTTAGTTCACTAGAACCCAAATCAAGAAGAGACCCTCGGTATTGACCATTATCACAGAGCACCTTGTTTTACAATGTTTATGTACTCCAAGTTATGCAGGTTGTCAAAAAGTTATTCCTTGTCATCTATTTATTGAAAAAGATTTTGAAGTCAATAAAAAATTAGGTAATTGTAAATTAAAAAAGATGGAATGTTGAAACAATCCTATTAATCAGGGACCTTATCTATGTGAAATGATACTGTTTGGATTGTTTTATACAGAATAAGACTATTCATTGACCTACATGTACTATTAGATCTATCTTCAATATATGTCTGTATGGTAGACATTTATTGGTTATACAGCTTCCAGTTTTGGAGGGTTATGTCTCTGGCATTGTGGTACAATGAATATGGATTGCTGCATAAAAATGAAGGCAAAATCTGAGATTAACCTTGTTACTAAATAGATGTCCAGAGGCATTTTGATTAAAATGCTAATTTCATAACAATTGATTATGAAAAATTCCTTGAATACGATGCCAAATTGATAGAAACTATTCGTATGTCTCAAGAAAATTTTTACCTTAAATTGAAACATTCTATTTTTTTTACAAAGTGTAACTGCAGAATAACTGATGAGGGCATTGAGAACTTGTCAGGTTAGAGTTCTCTCCCTTTTAGTGCTCCTCTTAATACACGTGTCTGCTTCTTTCAAAAACAGGATTGTAAAGATGGACCATTCAAGTTAAGATTTAAGGACTGTATTGTGTTTCTAAGTTAATTTTCAATAAGGTCACTAAGCTTTTTATGCTTAAGGCTTTATTAGAGGTTATTACTAGGCAAGAGATTATCCTAGTGAGTTGTTAGTTTCAAACTTACTCTGTTGATTGGTGTAAATGTGGTTTCCATTTGATTTTTTTTTCACTGATTTTCATAGTTTTTCCTATAAATGTGTGGTAAAGAAATGAGGTGGACAAGGTAAAACGCAAGTTATTTTTGGCTATAAGATTTTTATCATGGCATATTTGACTTCATAATTTTCCTGTTCTTATGAGACCAACTGGATATATCCATAGATAAAAGGCCAGTGGTTTCAGTCTGGGAGTATACATGTATGTATTGTATCCTAAGCTGGTTTCCTTTTTAGTAACAGATTCATTCCAGTCTTCATAGAAACCAAAGTCATTTAGCCCAAGTAACAACATACTTTTGACAGAAGGCTACCTGTTTAAGCTAGACTTTTGAAATATGTCAGTTTTTTTAAATATTTGTTTTTGAATTGATGACAATCATACTAGAAATTAAATCTAGTAAGTGATTGGTAAGTTCTGCATTAGACACTCGGCTGTTAATCAGGAAATCCAATGAATTTGTGAAATAATTTCACCACATTATTTTCTAATAACTTTATTCAGTACCAAGTTTTTATACATCCCCAGGGGAAATGGTTCTCCACAGAAAACCTATTAGAAATTTGAGGCTGCAATTTTGCAGTTTTCACAGGCCGTTTGTATAATTTAATCTGGTAAATATAGTTGCAATTTATTATTGATATATGCGGGTTCTACTATCATTGTTTCATGATATTAAGGCGTTAAGGTGGTGTTCTGTAGTAAGGACTGAAGGTGATGTTTTGTGAATCAATAGCCTGAGAATATGTAGTATGTGAAGGTTATCAATAAGTGGTGTTCCCTTCACTCACTCTTTCTACTCTCCTTTCAAAACAATCTATATTCTGTAACCCGAGACAATGGGCTGAGGTTTACTCAAGGCTGACGGGTGGATCAACTGATCAACACGATCAACTGTAACTGTTAGTGTGCTACACTATACACACTTACATACATGTATGTGCACATTCTGCTCATGTTCAATGACAACTAATCCTGTCATTGGAAGCTTTAATCAAAACAATTTTTAAACTTAAAAAAAAAAAAAAAAAAAAGTAATACATTTTGCAGTGTTTAAGATAAATTAGAACTGTGTCATCAGGAAAAACCATCTCCACAATTGTGATAAGTCTCCATAACAGGGAGCAGGGTAAGTGAATTTTATCAATTTATTAATTTTTATCACTTATTTTTATATCTAATCATTGCCGCTTCATACACTGTTAGGCAACAGTTCTACAGTCACCTCTATGAAGGACTTGTTTGATAACATTGCTGGCGATGTTGCTAAACGGATCGGTGTGTATCATAAAATCTAATTTTTATGAAATAATTGTAAATTATTAAAATTAACAGAATTTTAAACACACTATTAAAAATTTTTAGATCCAATTTTGAACTATATAATATATTGACATATCTAAAAAAATTAACACTTTTGTATATCCTATTCAGTTCATTTTATTTCTTCTTTTGATGTAAACGACCAAGGGTGCTCCCTTGCAATTATCTTTAAAGTAGTATATAAAAATAAAATATTTGACAATGTTCACGTCACAGCGTAGCTGAAATACCGCTGAATGTGGCGTTAAACACTAATCAATACATCTTGTCAAATGTTTTTCTATTTTGAAAGCATAATTATATGCATAAAGCAATGAACTACAAATTTATATATTAAATTTTAATGTTTTCGTCATTTGTAGATACACAAACATTTTCAGTTATAATTGACTTTCCTGTGCTGTATGATATGAGTATGTGTTGAGTTTTGTGTGGGTGTACATTAGATAAAGGGCAAATAAGCAGTGTGTAGTCAACAGCCCCCATATATGCTGTGTCGCTAATTAACAGTCAACATATTGCACATATTTCAAATAAACACTTCCCACAGATTATTATGAGCTAAATTTTTATGGACACATACTTGGTTCAATAAAATCCCTGAACTCTGAAATTTTGTTTGTTGTGTTTTTTTTACACAAAAGAATAATGAGACAATTGAACCCCAAAATAATGAAAGCTTAATATCTAATACTGTAGTACTCTTTAAAATGTCTATTAGATAGGAGCTAATTGGATGCCAACAGCTCAGAAGGCAATCATAAAACCAATGACCGTTTTAACTGCTAACCCTTCCCAAATAATGATTTCTGATGAAGGTTTTAGGGTCATTTTACTACTGGTGTCATACTTTTTGGGAGGGGGGGTGGGGGGGTATTTGTGGTATCCTATTTGTATGCTGGTCAAAATGGCCGTACATCAAACCTGGAGGGGTTATTAGTGGGAATGGGGGAGGTTTTACTTATTCTGTCCCAGTGCTTCCTCTTATGTTGTAAAGTAAAATAGCTGCTGCCAAAAAGTAGGGTTATTAGGAATGACATGTCAGGGCAATTTCTAGACAAATTTCCCATGTTCCTATCCCAAATTCCTATCCCATAATCAGGGTTCTGAATCCGGTATTAGCTTGATTTTAACAGAGATATTACAAAAATTCATTCCATACTTTTTCCGTAACTAAAATGGCTCTGGATACTGCTCTGCGTGTATACCAGTTTTGTTGTCCGCTACTATAGAGGATTATTTATTAACTTACAGAACATTTGTATTTAACACTATACATTATGGTTGTGTTCCTGTTCACTCTATGGCAGTATATTGCCGCCATATCAGCGGAATACCTTAAAGGCAATCAATCAATCAATGTAGAAGTCGTTGACATTATGCCGAGCATCTGATATGATATGCTGCTGTAACGTACCTGGCATTGCAAGTTACTGCACTATCTCATTAAGACATCTCTTTGAACTACCTAGCTTAAATCAATGCAGCTCATTACATGATGGTAACTTCAGATTTGAATTAATGCAGTTTTGTTCAAGAATAGATCATTAGAAGAAAGCTATGATAATCTTTCAAAGTAGAATAAAAATGAAGTGTCTAAAAATAGATTGACATTTCCGGTATTTCTTTTTGATAATTGTGATATTTTAAATTGAAATTTTCAGAAAGCAAACAAAACTTCCCATCAATGGCTTTTATGTGTTTGAAGGGTTTCATTTGGACAATTTTCAATTTCTCCCATAATTTTCTATTGCTGGACATTTAATATTCTGCAATATCTCTAGTACACGGTCTCATTACAATACATGGTCAATAACAGAAGGCCCATGCACATGTAATTTGGTGGCGAGGAGTCGCATCAGACTACATGTTCATGAGGATTTGAAGAGAACAGCTTATGCTTTCAGTGTTGCATTGAACATTATTTATAGAAGATGTTCTGGATTTGTGCATGACTTTGTTGAAACAGGCATATTGCAGTTCCTCAAATGTAAGGCTGTGTTACAGAACTGATTTAATAGGAAAGTATATTTAGAAACGAGTTTGCATCACCTTTACCTGATACCTCACAGCCAATCAGTAAGAAGAATTGAGACATGTGGGCTGAACAGGCAAACAGTCTTTCTCTAAACTAGAGAATATGGATTTCACTGTAACCATGGAAACTGGATTTGGTAGCTGGTAGGAATGTAGCTGCAGCTGGGCATGTAATTTGCAGAGGTTCAGCTCATCACTTGAAGATAAGGGGAGAATAGAAGGCAGAAGATAGCCTGCCTACCTCTGCCGTTGTCTAACAGTTACTATAGTAAGTGCTACAGCTGCCCATTCGGCCAGGTCTACTGGCATTGTCTGAGGGAGGGGGACTCGCTTGAGGATTGCGGTATTGCTGCCACCAAACCAGTGATGTCCGTGTCAAGTCCTTGCTTTTCCAGTGGCTGCTACGACCAGGGCTGTTTGTAAGCGAAGCGCACAGCTTGTAGTTTGTTCTCTATTTATCAGCCGGGTTCAGATTGATTATTTTCACGAGAGGTAGCCGAGCTTTCCACCGTGTGCTGCTTCAGCCATCTGGGAACAGGCCTTTGAACACTCACAGTTGTACCAGAGTCCGGCTATGAATACCAATGAAGAAAGCTGAATTTCTGCCTTGACACTTAAAGATTTCTTCCATACTCTTGGATTATATTCCTCTTATTAATGGTATCTGGGAGATTTTCTGGTAAAACAGCACTAAAGGAAATGGCAGAAATGGTAGACATGGCGTTCGTGAAGCCTTTGACTCTGAGCAGTTGCAAGGCTTCTATGATGTGATGAGTTTATGTGTTACACTGGCCAATATACCCTGTCTTCCATTTTTAACCAACTATACCGCCTGGAATTTAGCTGTGCGTTTGACTATGTGTTCATTTTAGCATCTTCTCAAGAGAAACAATTTGTGACTTGCACCACGCAGTACTCTGATCGGAGAGGATTCTTATCTGGGGTGTGTATTTTTTGTATCATGTCATCTGTCGTTGTTTTCATCAATTCGATTCATTTTATCGCAATCATTCAAGTCTACAATTTATAAAGTATGACAAGCTACTTAATCTGTTATCTGTTGAATATTTTATGAAGCATTTAATTATCATTTGCATTATTCAAGTTGCTCCTGTCTATGGCAGCCATTTTGAATTATTCCAGTTCATTCACAATGATTGAATGATAAATTGCCAAATTTTTGTATATGGCAAGAATATTTATCCGTTTAATGTTACATGTAGGAGCTATTGGATCATTTATTTATTCAATTTTTGCTCTAAATTAGACATTTTGTATTCTGTTAATAGTTCGGTGGAAGCTTTCCCCCAAATATAAAGCTCCAACCTCAATATTCATTGACAGATGGAGTGCAAAACTGCTGAAAATATCAAATATTTTATGAGGCATCCTATAATATTATTTGAAACACATTGTGGTAACCTGTGAAATAGAAGTTAAATTTCAGAAACTCTTTCCAGGTTTCAGTTATCAATTGCAAAAATTTACTCTACAGAACATTTCCTCTACATCCATAGTGAGAACTTGCCGGATTTACTCAAAGTACAAATGTAAGGCGATATAATATTTAAGAAACATTTAAATTGCATATTTATAAAAAAAAAAAGGTAATTTGTATGGATAATAACCCGGCTCTGTTAATATTCAGGAGGATGTTTTGGTGTTGATTCTTACACTGTATCACCGACGGACTACCGAGTGATAGGTGTAAGAACTGTATCAAGACTTGATAACGATGTAAGAAATAACAAGTAAATGGTGTAATAAATATATATATAGCAATGTTGTTTTCCATACAAATATGTTTATGTTATCGGCAGCATCTTCTAATATACCCCTAAAAGACGCATATTTATATCTCGTTATAGTAGTAGTAGTAGCCATCTTGTGCTTCGATGTAATACAATTGGGTAATTTAATAATTGCTTGCCACTAGACCATCTCTCTCTTTCATACTGAATTCTTATTTTTAATATCTTTGGAAAGGTTCAATTAATCCTCATTACTCTATTGATTTTAAGCATATTTAGAAGGCCAGCCATTCAACAGATGATTGAACACAAGCATAATGATATTCTATCATTCACATCTACAATGTAATAAGCTAGTTTGATTTGAATAATTTCCCTAATGCGAGCCCTATGATCCAAGGGCCATGTATAGGAATTTAAGTTGTGTGTCTAGGTTATGGCAACGACATGTATCATCTAGGGCTTTGAATATGTTGAACATATCTGTATGAAAGGGTAATATTTAATATTTTTTGGCTAAAAATTAATATTTTATTCAGTCTACAGGCTTCTGCGCTAAAATTTGTAATGTAAGTCTCTGACTATGTGTCACGCGACGTGGCTCCGGCAATTGCGGGGTGGTTTTTACGAGGTTTCTCTGAGTTTTCCACCATAATTAGACAAGGAACAGTGTGTAGTGAACAATCCATCATCATATAAGTGAAATAACCTTGAGTACCACGTTAAACCCCAAAAAAACAAACAAACTAACTATATGTAGCCAGTTTAACTTCCTATAATCTTATATAAAGTATACCTGTGCATTTGTAGAGTTGCTGTTTTATTAAATTATTATGAAAAAGGCAAAATTGATGTGTTTAAAATCATTGTTATTTTTGCTAATGGCCTTATGGTATGCATACTTAATATGTTGCGGGTCGGCCAGTCCTGCAGAATACTCCCTCAGCACCTCGGTGGATCGTAAGAGGCGAGAAATGAGGAGCTTTGTTTCCCTGGTGTTCTCCAGAGCTACATGTAAAGGGAAACAGGAAGCTGATCTGTTTGTACGTTTTGTCTTTGTCTATGTTGTCATATAAGTGAAATACCCTTGAGTACGACGTTAAACACCAATCAAACAAACAAATAATATATTGCGGTGAGTTGGGAGCTTCCGGTTGCAGGTTTTTGTCATATGTTAGCAAGGAACAGTGTGAAAGGGACAATTAATTTCCATATAAGAAAACATCCTTGAATACAGCATTAAACCTTAATCAAACAAACAAACCCAATGTGGTGTTGGGATGGATCTTTCTACAAGCTAATAAGGGGGGACAGGTAGGCCATCCGTTTGGGATGCCTTTGTGCTTTGTCTTGTGATTTTTCTGGCTTGTCCTTGTTACCAGTGATATGGAGAGTGGTTTCTTTGACAACTGTTGACATTTTCACAGCACTTCTCAAACACATGAAAGATAAGGAAAGTGTATAATCTAACAGCTTGTTTCTGTCATTATAGTGATTTAAACTTGCTGGTTCCTTGATACCCCACTGCCGACCACCCTCCACGACTGGCACCCAATCACTAACCACCCAATCACTAACCACCAACTGGCCTTTTACTATTGGTGGCTGATGAATGGCTTCACTGAGGTTATGTACTGTACAGATTATAGATATATAACATGCGTTATAGCTATACTTCCTTACTCTTTGAGTCTGCATACAGTTCTCGGTTTCTGTACCTGTTTCTCCAATTAGGGTTGCATTTTAAGCGGCTAGAAATGCAGAATATGATTCAGGAACATCTCCAGTTTCCTTCATCAACATCTTGTATTCTCTTACTGAATAACATCTGAAAATACTATCAGTTTTCCATCTCAATCTCCAGTAAGCATTTATTTTTACAGCCTTGTAAGAAAACAGTCCTTTTCCTGCTAAACCTGTTGAAGGCCCAGATTCCTTGACTATTTTAAACCTCCTGACTCTGTATCTACAGGATGTATTGTATCTTGTGTGCCAGTTCAGCAGGGGCCATGTTATCTTTGGTCATTGGGCCTTTGGGTTGTTTGAACGACATTTTCAGTTACAAATTATAATGAAATTACAACAAGTATGAAGTCTAGAAATTCCATGAAAGTCAAATCTACTGGTTATATCGTTAAAAGCCATGTCCTCTTCGCAGATATTTAACTTCCCTTGTGTCTGGTAAAGTAAAATTTAGCACAATTTCAGGCTTTGAACTCCAGTCAAAGTAGTAAATCTGTAAGTGATACTCCAAATGCTCGTCTCGGAACAAAAAATAATGTACAAGAAGAATTAGCACAAACTTTGCAAGGCATTATTACTACTCTTTATTGAGTCAATGCAATGGCTCAAAAATCTTTCCTACAATGTCACACCTTTAATACAATCATTTGTTTGAAAGAAAAATCAGATGGGTGAAAGGCAGAATGTTCAAATTCTTCTGACATTTAGTATTATTCTAAGGGTCTTCTGGTTCCTGATTTGTTTATTCGGGGCCATCATTCGAATTCTATACAATATGATATCATGTGGGGTGGGCTCCCTTGACTGTGCAAGCCATAGGTAGTATGAGAGAAATAACTTGAACCTACATGTAAAGTTTTGTGTGAAACCACAGTCAAACAAATCATCTTTCATTCATAGGACTTACAGGCTGTCAAAGGAGCTTTTTAAATATTGCACTCATCACAAATTTTCTCTTCTGAGTCTGCATTCTTGTCAAATCTTCTCCCCTAGTTCAAGATTTCATGCAGACTCCGCTTCTGTGTAACACATCTGTAACCATGGGTACATATGATAATACTGGCCTAGGAAAAAGCTCGGAGTTGATTATTGTTTCCTTGTTTTTGGTGCTAATATTTTGTCCGTAAAGCACTTCAAGGTCTTGATCAGTTGAGAAAGAAACTCTGTTGTATTTGTTGTGTGCTGAGACCTGTCCACAGTATGGACTGAAAAACAGGTGGTGTTTAGCTGCCCCCTTCCTCACTGCCCATAACACAATCCTGCTTCCCCTTTGCACCCCATGCAGGGAGTGCCATTAGAACTAATCAGCAGTTTGTTTCATTGGACTCCAATGCTCTGCTGGGAACTTAACACTGTTAAATGATATGTCTGACAGCTAAGTTCTGATGAACCATGACAAAACAACAAGATTTTGCCGGTCTTACACTGATTTTGTCAGGAAGTATTTAATAACAGTTTGACCTGATAAGCATTTAGATAGAATAACAAAGCTCCAACAGTCTATGTACTATTTCAAGAAAGATAGTGTAGCTTTTATTGTTATTTTGTTAACCTTTCAATCAGAAGAAATGCATTGGACCTTATTATTTCAATGTTAAATTAGTTTTTAAAGTACCTTGTCATAAAGATACATTTGTTTCATGTGTAAGCTACTTTGAGTTCAGGCCCAGGGCCGTAGTGGTTAGCGAGTGCGCTTTCTAAGGCCTACTTCGATGTACGGTTCACAGGATCGAGTCCGTCTGTGGACCCTCAGGTATATGAGTGAGTCATAAGATGTGGCTCCGGCAACCACGGGGGTGGTTTTTATGAGGTTTCCTCTCGGTTTTCCACCATAATAGCTAAATAAACTTAATCCTTCAAATGAATGACATGACACATTTTATATTTAACTCTATACATGTATATAGTGTAGAAAAATGGAGTATGGTGACTACTCTAAAAACTTTAGTCCTCTCAACACCACGCCACCCCCTTACCCCCGAAACACCCTAGCCAGAGACACTGTCAGTGGGAGATATCTATTCCAGTTTATAACCCGACACCTTCTGACAAAGATCAATACATTCATATGAGATACCCAATCATTAGCCATGATGTTGCATAATATTAGTTTCTAATTCCTACACTTTCATTACTTCGGTGTTTTCACAGTATTTATGTCCATGATAACTGCTAACAGACAACTGTAAGTCAAACAGATTTATGAGTGCATTGTATATTCTCTGATCGAGATACAGCTGTTTAATTTCCCTGCTGAATTAAGGACTCTATTGCACAGGACAAGATACTCATGCATTTTGTACATGTATGTTGATGTAGGTACTTTCACATATATTACATTAAGGATCATACCTTAAATCACCTTGAATTTCGTCCATTTTTTTGCTCTTGTTGTGACAATATTACTACATCATGTAAATTCACAAATTTTTGTCTTCTGATAAATGTTGATGCTTTCTAACTGAAAAATTAATCTTCTGCTTTTCAGACATAATTTAAAATTTTTTCTAAATAGCTTCCAAAAAATAGTAATTTTATGGATGAATTTGATGTGATTTAGGATATATCAATGATGTTTTTATTATTTAAAAGCCAGGGAAATAACCAGATTTCCTTCACTCATTAAAGTGATATTTCGCTGAACAACACATTTTTTATAATTTTGTTCCCAAATTGCGAAGTTCCAAATTGCCTGACACATAAATAATAAAAATATTGTATTAACTTTTCAATATTATGAAAACACTTCACATCTTGGTTGTGCTAGTGTAAAATATTATTGGAATACACCACCGTCCTATAACTAAAATACTCTAAAGCACAGTGTAACCCATCAATGAATGGAAGTTTTATGTTTGAAAATCAAACCACTCTTGATGAAGTTACATGTAGTAGTTGGTAGGAGGAAATATTAACTTACAATTTTTTTTCTTCAAAGATATCCCTAAATTCTTTATCTGTCTGGTTTTATGTTGAAAACATTACTGATTGATTGAATGAATCAAGAAAACTCAGGAGAATCTGTGCTCAAATATTGACTCTTCTCATCTAACCACTGATTGAATTACACAGATGGTTTAAGGCAGGGAGATATTTTTATTCCTCAGTTATTCATTCAAAAGTGTGTGGTCTATAAGTGGGGCAAATGTTTACAGTGATAAGAGTTTTGTTAATATGGGTGTTTATGGATATGTAAACAAGAGACTTGTTAAGGTCTTCCAGATATGTCCAAGTGCCAATAGACATCGGAGTGCTCTCTAGGCCAGCATGTTAGTCTACATAAATAGAATGTAGGTAGTTTTCTTCACCATTTACAAAAACAATTTTTTTCTCTCATTTTCATAGAACCGATGGCTTATTTATAACTGTTTTTTTGCCATGGCCCATGGTTAAAGTCTATTTGCTTATTTTTTTTTTATAAAGCTGCCAGTTGATTGACAAGAAGGACATTTCTGCTTTAGTGTTTAAGTGTAAACTTAATTTGACATGTGTGAACAGATTATGTGTTTATGTAGAGCTCATTGTGTGTGCATGATGTCATTGACTGAACACCTGGCATTGTCCTCATGTTTGTTGGAGATTAAAATCACATCCAGATTAATTACCTGACAGAAGTTTGTTTTTGTATTTTTTGAAGTTTAAACAATATATGCAGTCCAACATGTGAAACATATATCTTACTTGTTTATTTTGTTAAAACAAAAATGACATGGACCCTACAGAAACCCTACAGAAACTCAGAGTAATTTGTAAAAAGAACTTGTTAAATAAGAATTTTATTTTTTTCCTATCTCACAGAATGACTAGAAAGTTTATTCGGAAATCTTTAAATTGATTTATTCATCATTAAAATACCTAAAATGTTATTAAAATTTGATGTTTACAATGACAAAGCATGTCTTTTCACAGTGTAGTTAACTTCAGATAGTTTTATCCATGGCATGTTTCTTAACTTAGCTTTTGGCTGGGAGGTGAGTCCATATTGATCTTGACCTCCTAGCTGGCCCTGGGCAGAGTCTGTATTAAAACCTATTTACATAAATGTTTACTCAACATCAGAGATCTGACTCCACCTTTCATTTGAAATGTTAATCAATCTATCCCATTGAGACTTTACACTCCCACTGTTCACACACCCCTCTAGCTAAGATTAGCCATCTTCTTCTGCTTTTACGTCTAGACTGGAAGTTATCAATGAAATTATATAGTCCAATTTGTATAACAGCAATGAAGGACTTCTGTTGAAATGGCTTATTGCTCTAATAAATACTAAGTGATGTATTAGGCATGCTGAATAATTTATGAAGCTTGGAGTTAAAAATATTTCTGTGAATAACTAAAAAATCCCTATAGTATTGATGAATGCTACATTAAGATTTAATCTAACTACAATGATGGATTTGAATTTAATTCTTTCTGTATTAATCACTCTTTAGAACCTTTTTTTTGGTCACATTTTAAGGACTTTGTTAAATCCTCGTGGCTTAGCTATTAACGCATGTGATAATTTAATCAGCTCAGTCGGTTTGTCTTGACAAAGTAACTCCTCCAGTGGAATCTGGATTTTATCTAAATAATTTCTTTGCACATTTCATTAAATTGAGTTGTAGATGAACATGAGGGTTTCTCTGAGTTGTAATTGTTTATTTAAAATATATTATTTCAAATTCGAATACAAACTAACTGTTTTATAGCGTGCCTGTTAAATCATAATTTTTTTGGTTTTAATATCTGGCCATGTTATCACAGGATTATCTTTTGTTTAATATAAGAGGATATGGAAACTAATTGATTAAAGTGATACTTATTAAGCTTCTTAAAATTACTACTGATAATGGTTTGTTGAATAAACCGAAATGTTGTGTCAAATGTTGTTACAGCTTTGAGTTATGGTTGCATTATATAATTTGCCCTTTAACAACACCTTAATAGAAATCTGATGCAAATTAAAAAATTTTATGATAGCCGTTTAACAGAAAAGTTTCTAAAACACTGTTCATAATATTTGTTTTTGGTTTACATTTTACATGTTCTTGAATACAAGCTTCAGATTTGATAAAGATGTGTATGTGGGGGATAAAATCATCAAACTGCTAGCAAACACTGATTAATGACCAGCAAATGAATAGAGCTGTAATTAACAGGACGTTGATATCCATGCAGACCTTTGTTATCATGTTGGCTTCAATGTTCTGTCCGTGTTTGAAGATTCACCCTCAAGGAACACCTGTCCATCATTGCAGGGGATCTCTCCGTGTCTCGATTAGTACCCAGCTCCTAATTGCTCCCTAAATTTAATCATGCTAGTTTATGTAATTTACAGTTATGCAGGATTGTAATTAGGATTTCCTTATTTGATTAATTTACTTCATATCCTGAAACATGTCTACTCATAACCATTTCCCAACCTCTAATTCAGAAATTTTCAGAATAATTTGAAAAGATATTTAATTGTTTTGCAAAATAATCTTCTTAAAAACATATGCAAAAACTCTTTGATTCTTCTGATGACAGAAGCTCTCTTTTAGAAACCTTTTAGAGATATTATTATAGTCTCTTAATCTTTTAATATTGAGAAGTAACCTTAAGTATGGTATTAGGCTTCAAAAAAGCATATAGAAATAGTAAAGAGCTCTTTGTTACATTGAATGTTAGAATGCTAGGCTATGGGTTGATTGTACAGATACAATAACTATTCTATGGGTGGTTTGTTTGACATTAATCTCTAGGGTAAGCTACTTCATTAAGACCATCCAGCGTTAAATGAGAGATGTTTTCGTTTTGCTAGAAAATTAACATTCCCCAAAAGCTGGACCTCTGCTAAATGGCAATATATTTCAAACACATTTATGCTGTATTTTTGTTGCTATGGAGGAACATTAATTTTCAAAGAAATGACCCCTTCACGCTTTATGATATTGCTAGTATGGCTACTGTTGGGGTATGTCCGTGATACAGGGGAATACCCATAGACACATCAATCAATCAACCAATCAATCCTCCCTCAACTGGTGAGGAATAACAGTTTGATCAGGCCGGAACGGACTGCTCTTATAGAGAGAACAACAAACTGTGAGATAGAAAACCATGTTTAACAAACATATATTACAAAAATCCTGCATTTCTGTGAAGCACAACCCTGTTTTATAATGAGACCTGTTGTAGTATGAAATCATGATATATGCATAGAGGGAATCTAGCACTGGGTGTATCTCATGTCAGCTGAAGATAGTGGGAAGCTGGTAACTTAGAAGATTAGGCCAAACACATCTGTCATCTGAAGCTATAAATCTTCTCCCTGCATTCTATCAGTAACATATTTGATTAGCTGACAGAAATTTGCATGATGTTTGTGATAGAAGAAATTGGCTGTATATCTCCCATGTAGATGTATAGTTCCTGGAGCATCACATTGTATGGTCTTAGTCCTCTCTGTCACTTTTAAGATGCTGCATACAGAAGCCTTGCTCACCTAACACCGCCGACCTTTTCAAAGTCCCATACAGAACTGTATTGATTTCGCTGGCTGGCTTTGATTTCCAGCCCACTTTGCATTCTTTATTTGAACAGAAATATCATTAACAGATTCTTTCTCTGAGAATCTAGTTATTCTCTGCCTTATAAAACACCTTTTTTACAGATTTTTTTGCTATTCATTATCCGAAAATAGAATTAGATTGTTAATGCTGTTGACTGTATTCATTATAATTTTCAATATAATGATTTGTTGTAAAAATTTGTGCCTAATACCTTTTGTGACGGGAATTTTGTAAGAGGAGTTCGTGTATAATTCTGTTGTTCTATTAATTGTAAAAAAAATGCATTGAAGATATTAGTCATAATTGAAGTCTGACATTAACATGTACAATTTTAGCTGTTTCTACCAAATAAGGTGGGATAAAAACAAGTGTTTATTGAACTGATGCAACTACGAAGTTATAGAAGTTTACTAGCAAGATAAATGCATGTGCATGGATTGCATTAGTCAGAGGGGTGTCTTTGAGAGACCCAGTTTCAGTCAAATTTAACATGAGAAAGATAAGGGAACAGAAAAATGTGACGCTTCTGGCTAATACTTTGTATAATACATGTAATATTTGTTAAGTTTGTTGAGTATGGAGTTCAACACACATTTCAATTGATCAGAAATGATGTTTATGCCACAATTTGCATTTTTCTTCTCAATATATTACATGATAAATAAATTCTCCCAAGCTGTGTTGAGATACCCACTACTTAAAATTAAGATATATTGAAAAACTCGAGTGGCACGGGGGGAGCGGGTGGGCCGTTTAACACAAGCAGGCCCTGCAGAATACTCCCTCGGCTTCCTCGGTCGATCGTAAAAGGCGAGAAAAGAGGAGTTTTCTGTTGCCCTGGTGTTCTAAGAGCTAAAGGGAACAAAAGCTGATCTGTTTGTACGTTTTATTTTTGTCTCCGTCGTCATATAAGTGAAATACCCTTGAGTACGACGTTAAACACCAATCAAACAAACAAACAAACTCTACACACGCATTGACTTGTCAACTTTATGGACATTCATGTGCCAGTGTTATTTGGCAAAACCTGTACACATGTATGCAAGGGCTTTGGCAGAGGGGTGTCCACCTTTCCAAATAGACACCCTGAAGTGAACAATTTCCTCATTTGGATACCCCGATTTAGAAACTTTATTATGCAGGGGATGAAGCCAAATGACTATTTTGGGCACCATACTTTTGATTCCTGGCTAAGCCCCTGCATGTATGTGTTAATTTTTCTAAGTTTGGCCATAGTAGGTCCTGAGTTCTTTCCATGGCGAAGGCCTGCATTTTTTTTTTCAGATTTATAAACAAATATTTAATATAAAAAACATGCATTCCTTTGTCCTGGACAACTGTGTTTTATGAGGGACTTCCTTTCAAGTGATAGAAAAATGAAGTAATGTTTTATGTGTGGTTACTGGTAGGGGACAAACAAGATGAATTGGGACATCAACTCGGCATGTTTGTTGCCCCCAGGACAAGTGAACAAAATAGTAAGGCTCGTAATTTCAAGACACCAAAGAGATATTGCTTGATCTTTCAGTGCATGATTTATGAATGCTCATATAGGTGTTCCCCTTTAGGTTATTTTGAAACCTGACCTATCGACAAAAATGAAAAAAGGACAGATACTGTTTCATATTGAAGACTACCTAAACTTTACAGACTTCCTTAAAATGGACATGTGTAGGATAAGTAAGACAGTGTTGAAGTCTGCATATTGGAATGGAGAAAGTCTGCATGGAATACTGTTCAATGATTCATTTAGTTGCTATAGAGATTTGGCAAAGTGCTTCACTCTGGATTGATAGGTGGTTGTCTCGATCAATGAACTGTTCTTGCATCTACACAGGAGTCTCGTGTGAAGTCCGCACGTCCGGGGGCCAAGTGGACTCTACTGACGTAAGCTTTGTTCGTGTGCAACCCAGAGCGTGGCAGGCTCTGAACACCGATCAGAAGGCTAGTGATGACGTAAGCCTTCACCACAACGCCACAGGTAGAGGACTGACGTAACTGAACGATGAGCACACGCCAGGCGTGTAGCCAGACCCGTCAAGAAGCCTGTCAACAAGCCAGACTCTGACTCGATCATAATGGTCCAGTGTGTAGATAAGGACAGTGTACATAGTGTGCTGTGTTCAAACCAGAGCTACCGGACATTTGACTACATTCACACCTCTGGCAGGTACATTGTTTAACCATTGCCATTCATTTCTATGATCATGCATGTTGACAGTTTAATACCACAGTAGCAAAAATGAATCTACAGTTTAGTTTAACTCCCTCGTAAGTGAAAATGCATGATTACACACATACTGCCTGATTATGTTAATTTCCATGCGCAGTATTTTGGGTTAGCTTTTGTACTTAAATTCTCTTTGTGAAATTTGTCAATGTATTATAATATGTAAACATGTATTTATACAGACTGTAAAATGTCTATAGAATCAATTTATGAGGCAGATCCTTTTAGATTTAACATGTACATTAATCAAAATGATTTAGTTCTAAATCTAGTTGTCCGAAAGAACATTTCTGCAGTATCCAAATGTACATTAAAGCCTTCATGTACACACATATTACAGGACAAGCTATCTGCTAAATGGTTTATTTTTGTGGCATGTGATTTGTAACGAAGTTGAGCAGTACTTGTTTATGAATCAGTGCCATGAAGACCAGTGGTTAGTAGTCTTAATGTACATTTATTCATAAATGTGAGATGTCATAATCATCACATTATATCCGGACCAAATTTGATAGGTGGACCATAACACATAGGCAGCATATATACACACATTTGCCAGTTTTAATATAATATACATGTATCTTGGTATCCTAGCAGGGTATGATCATAGGTTTAGCCAGAATTCAAAAGTAGGGTGTCCAAAATGGTCATTTTGCTTCAATTTTCAAATAACTGGGTGTCCAATTTTGACAGTTGCCCTATCTCCTGCATGTTAGTTTCTTAAAACAGGGTGTCCAAATGAGGCAAATGGTCACTTTTTGGACGGGTGTCTGCCTAAGCCCTTGAGTATGATTTAAGCAGCGAACGATCATTTGGGTTACATATTGATATAAGTCGCCACCTCTGTGATTTGCACGAAGGGTTTGCTGTTCCACAACAACCCTGTGTTAAACTAACTGCTTATTTTCTCCTTATAATCCATGTTTAATAGTGTAGACAAAAGTAAAAAGAACATTTAAGTTTTGTTTTAGTCTCTTACAACCTACTGTTATCGACAAAAGTCAAATATATGAAAGCAAACGTTAAATTAGTTGGAATTTCATCAGCAAAACATGTGTACGAAAGTTGGACCCTAAATGGGGTAGATACACTACAGTTCATGGCGACCTCAAATTGTTAGCTGATGCAAAATTTAATCTGGAAATGAGAGGATTAGATTCAATTCTTAATTATTGGCATCATGTTTGTGTTAACAAAAAAGGTTTATTGTGTATGCATGTATTGTATAAAATTAAACTCATTTGAGACTATAAAAGTTTAAATTCCTTATCACCTTCTAAGGGTGACTAAATCTAACTGTAAAGTGATCAATTATTTATGATAAAAAAAAACTGGTGATGCTAGATGAGTGATTTGAATACAGTGAGATAAAACCCAACACGCTTTCTCCTGGAAAGCAGTTCTACATAGTGTTAACATTCAGTTAAATGTTGGGATTTTTTTTCTAAATATTCCAAAAGATGTAAAGGTGTACTACAAAAATAGGCTAGGCCTACCATTTTTATGAAAAAACCTGCATTTCATAAAAACAGGTTACCATGTCCGGGACTAAAGTCTTACCCTGCCTTGTCTTGCTGTCTTAGAATGCCATGGGAATGGCTTCTTGTATCTATAAATAGCTTATTTTGTTAGAAAGGTTTTAATATGTGCAGATATTAAATGTGAAGTGAGTACATGTTTAGATGCCTTGGTATATTGATATATCAAGGGGAGTAATGAAGAGGCTAATGATCTAATTACTGGGACACTGGGATCTACAAGCGAGATAATTGCCAGTGTATTACTTATGCATGGGTTATTAGAATTCGCTAGGTCCTTCTGTGAATGTCATGGTATTTGGAAGCATTTCATAGAATTGATTTTCTTACTGTATCCCAAAACAAAGCATTCACTTGGAATCTGTTGATAGAGTGTGTATTGGAAATGGCACAACATTAAAATGACCATTTCTTACTAACCCATGACACAAGGTTGAATATTTTGATTAACATTTTATGTTAAATATATCTACCGTGAAAACTGAAAATATAAGTTTTGTTGAATGTAAAATATATAATGTTGTACAGGTGGTGTGAGGGAGCCTGGTATTGCCATAGAGCTCTCACAGATAACTGGGCAGCAAATAAGCTTTTCTGTTGCCGTGTTTTCAATGACAATAATTTTTAATTTATCTTTTATAAACTAAATCGTTGCCACTGTACAATTAGGTCAATGCAGATTAATATGCATGTACATTTATGATTATAACCCGTGTAAGTATGACTAGTTAAATGCCTAAACATAACGTGCATGTGACTATAATATAACAAGCATCCCATTTAGGTGTAGGCTTTGATGCACTTAAAAATATGAAATTTTGTATTGTTTTTTATAAATGATCCAATTAGGTGCTCTACACCTTTCTTTAGGTTTGCATAATGACTGCTGACATCATACATGTAGCACACATCGACATGAGCTACTCCAGGTCCTCACAAGTTTTCTTCCCATTTTTCTGAAAATGACCGCGACCGTGGCGTAGTGGTTAGTGAGTGCGCTTTCTATCGCCTACTTCGGTGTACCGTTCACAGGATCAAGTCTGTCTTGTCGACCCTCAGGTATATGAGTGAGTCACAAGATGTGGCTCTGGCAATTGCGGGGGTGGTTTTTACGAGGTTTCTTCTCGATTTTCCACCATAATCTATTAATGGCAAGGAACAGTGCGAAGTGGACAATCTGTCATCATATCAGTGAAATACCCTTGAGTGCGACGTTAAACCTCAATCAAACAAACAAACAATCTCAAATGACCTGGAAAAAATAGTCAATTTGATCCTGAAAAAAGTATGGCCTTTCAACATATTATGTACCCAAATTAACAAAATAAGTTCCTACTTTCTTAACATGTGTGTGTTGCGATTCATGTCATCAAGTGGAACAGCCTATGGTTTGATGTATTTGGGATAGGAACATGGACAAATTTCCTACAAACTGTCCTGATACAGTTTCTCAATGTTACAGCTTTCATGAAGCCGTAGATAATTTGTCTTTCCTAAATTAGCTACAACAGTAGCTATTTTCTCACTCTTTCTAACAATAAAGGGTTTCTTCCTGTCATTGCAAGGATTCATTAGATTGTGTCTTTCTATAAAAAGATACTTACAGGATTATTGAGGTTTTTTTTGCTATCTTTTTCTCTCTCACATGAGTTATAAAAATGTTTTATTATAGTATATTTGTTATTTTTGAGATAAAAATTGTTTCTAAAATTAGTCCCACAGACAGAACACGTTGCTAAAAGGATTTTAATGCACTATAGTAGATTAAGTTACTTGTGCATTGATAATAGTTTAATATAACACACCTCAAAGACGTACAATGTACTTGTAACATTGACCCGGGTTAGAATATTTAACCCTTTCGCTGCTGGTGTACGCCGATCAACACCATAGACAAACTTTTATTATGTCTCTGGCTAAGGTCAGTTTGTTTGAAGAGTAGCA